>RJWK010001935.1:14904-74907 GCA_004363435.1 Platanista minor | reverse complement strand
AGTGGTTGAGAGTCTGCCTGCCGATGCAGGGGACACGGGTTCGTGCCCCGGTCTGGGAAGATCCCACATGTCGCGGAGCGGCTGGGTCCGTGAGCCACGGCCACTGAGCCTGCGCATCGGGAGCCTGTGCTCCGCAACGGGAGAGGCCACAACAGTGAGAGGCCCGCGTACCGCAAAAAAAAACAAAAACAAAACAAAAAAAAACAAACAAAAAAATCAATTAAACATTTTAAATAAGAATTTATAAAACCACATCAAGACTGAAAGTCAAAAATGCTTAAATAAAGAAACAGGATAAATACAATTTAGGCTAAAAGATAAAAATCTAGAACAGTTAAAAGTTATCCTTTCTGCAAAAATAGAAAGGATAAAAGATTAAGAACAAAGATATAAAGGATAAAAATTACTGCAATGAGTAAAAATATAAAGCTTGAAGGAGACATTGCAGAGACTAACAAACCATAAGTAAAAACAACACTGAAAAGTAATAGAATTAAAAGTGAAAACAATTCTAAAGAAAATAAATCTAAGTATTCCAAAAATTAGAGAAAGAGAAAGGAATATTAAAATTATCAAAATGGGGGGGGGGGCTTCCCTGGTGGCACAGTGGTTAAAGAATCCACCGGCCAATGCAGGGGACACGGGTTCGAGCCCTGGTCCGGGAAGATCCCACATGCTGCGGAGCAACTAAGCCCGTGTGCCACAACTACTGAGACCTCGTGCCACGACTACTGAAGCCTGCGCGCCTGGAGACCATGCTCCGCAACAGGAGAGGCCACTGCAATGAGAAACCCGTGCACCCCAGTGAGATGTGGCCCCCGCTCACTGCAACTAGAGAAAGCCCGTGCGCAGCAATGAAGACCCAACGCAGCCAAACGTAAATAAATAAATAAATATTTTTAAAAAATGTATGAAAAATAAAATAAAAGTTTAAAAAATATATCAAAAAAAAAAATCAAAAAGGGGGACCTCCCTGGTGGTCCAGTAGTTAAGACTCCGTGCTTCCAGTGCTGTGGACTCGGGTTGGATCCCTGGTCGGGGAACTAGATCCCACCTGCCATGCAGCCAAAAAATAATAAATAAATAAATACTCAAAAAATTTAAATATATATATCAAATCAGACAATGAAAACCACATCATTCAAAGCCATAATGTGCTCTAACATAGCATTGCGGTATGGAGCTAAAGTACTGAAGAAACTCCAACTTCTCTACTAAAATGGAAGAGAATGAAAGAAAACCAGTAGAGATTTTATTTATTTAGTTTGTTTGTTTTTGCTTTTTCGCCTCGTGGCACGTGGGATTTTAGTTCCCTGACCAGGGATCGAACCTGGGCCCATGGCAGTGGAAGCACAGAGTCTTACCCACTGGACCTCCAGGGAAGTCTCTGAGAGATCTCAGAGGTGGTGGAGGTCTCAACAATGTCTTGGGTCTCACTGGCCTTCCTCATGGTTGGTGCTGCTCTCACAGGGCTGTGCCCCTCACACAGTCCAGGCAGTGGAGCCGTGGACACATGTGAAGGGGCAGGAGGAGAGAGGGGGCAGCTCACTCATACCACCAACCCTGTCACTGGGAGGCCACTGTTCCTACCAGCACCGCCTCTCCTACAACCACAGCTCTCGGGGCTCCCCTCAGGTCCCCACCTCTGCTAGTCTCAGGGTGGCACCACTCTCCTCAGCCCCCTCAGCTTCGCCCATCCCTCTGTAAATCATCCCATCATTAAACTCTTCAGCGACACCCTTGGGTAGTATCTGTTTCTCATGAGACTGTGTCTGAAACACGTCGTAATCTGCTCCCCCCAAAATAAGTACTGTGAAATTGTGGCTGTTTAATGCTTAGCTATAAACATGCCCAGAAGTGGTTTAGCCTCTCTTTTAGTTTGCTAGGGCTGCCTTAACCAAGTCCTGCAGGCTGGGGGGCTTAAACAACAGAAGTGTATTTCCTCACGGTTGAGGAATCTGGAAGTCCAAGATCAGGGTGTCAGCAGGGTTGGTTTCTCCCGCAGCCTCTCTCCCTGTGTCCTCACACTATCTTCCCTCTGTGTACCTGTCCCCTGGTGTCTCATCCTCTTCTTACAAGGACACAGGTCATATTGGATTAGGGCCCCACCCTAATGGGCTCATTTGACTTAATGACCTCTTTAGAGACCACCTCTCCCAATAGACACATTTTGAGGTACTGAGGTTTGGGACTTCAACACATGAAACTGGGGGAGACAATTTAGCACATAACGACATCATTAATAAAGTCTAACTGGAAAACATTGGCTTCAACTTATACTATATATATTTTTTTAAACTGTTAAATATTTTTTTATAATCATTTTTTTAGCCACACCCCACGGCATGTGGGATCTTAGTTCCCGAACCAGGGATCGAACCCGCACCCCCGGCATTGGAAGCATGGAGGGTTAGCCACTGGACCACCAGGGAAGTCCCCAACTAATCTTGCATCTGCCCTAATACATATGAAAGATCTATCACATGCCTGCTTGTAAGACCCTCCAATGACAGATTCTCTTAAGAAGGATGTGATGGGGGTGAGGGATTCATCCCAGCCCCAGGGAACAACTCAGAACTGGAGGATGGGGCAGTGCAAGTCCCCAGCCCCAGATCTGGAATCAGTGTTTTCTGAGGATTTGTTGTGGAACCGGCCTCTAAGTTGATAACAATTGCTGGGATCTTCGAGATTGATACAGTTAATGACTTATAGATTATTGCAGTAAAATAGCCCTGTAAAAGACACTTCCCACTCGCTTGCCAGTGGAAACCAGGAAAAGAGGTCAGGCTCAGCCAGGCTGGGGAAACCAACAGTGTCCCCCACGATCTTTCTGTAATTCCAGTTTGTTTTCTTTTTTTTTGAAAGAGAGAGAAGCTTCAGGTAGGTGCCATAAAACATAGCTCCAGACACCAGGACTGAGTACTTGAAACCATCAAGTCTCTGGGACCTGGCAGCTCTGTTTGTTTAGTGCTGCCCTGGCTTCTCACCTCGAGTCCACACACTGCCTCTCTTCCTTGCCCTAGAGTTGGGTCTTTAGAGCTGAAATTTAAAACAGCATGAATCTATTCCTCTCCCCATCTCAGCACCACCACCCCCCCATGCAATAGTGATAGTTCTCGTCATATGATTCAAAATGAAGTCATCATTTCTTTGAACGTGGTTATAATTTGAAAAGATACATGCACCCCTATGTTCACAGCAGCACTATTCACAACAGACAAGACATGGAAGCAACCTAAATGTCCATCAACAGATGAGTGGATAAAGATGTGGTAAATATATACAAAGGATACTACTCAGCTATAAAAAGAATGAAATCATGCCATTTGCAGCAATATGGATGGATCTAGAGATGATCATACTAAGTGAAGTATGTCAGAAAGAGAAAGACAAATATCATATGATATCACTTATATGTGGAATCTAAAATATGACACAAATGAACTTATCTATGAAACAGAAACAGGCTCACAGACATAGAGAACAGACCTGTGGTTGCCATGGGGGAGGGTGGGGAGGGGAGGGATGGACTGGGAGTTTGGCATTAGTGGATGCAAACTATTATTTATAGGATGGATAAACAACAAGGTCCTACTGTCATAGCACAGGGAACTACATTCAATATCCTGTGATAAACCATAATGGAAAAGAATATGAAAAAGAATGTATGACTGAATCACTTTGCTGCACAGCGAAAACTAACACAACATTGTAAATCAACTGTACTTTAATAAAACAAACTTCAAAAACAACCAAAAGCGAAACCTGCCAGTGAGAAGTGGTCGGCAAGGCGGGCACCTCTTTGCCCAAGGCTGTGTGTTAACCACACACACTGACGTGAGCATGAGGGTTCGAGGCCACACAACGAGCCACTTTTCGTCTGGGTTAATTGCCCCCCCCCCCACCTCCTGCCCAAAGCCCACTGAAAACTGACCAGCAAGGGCTGTTGTTGCCCTGGGCATAGAATAGGTGCTCAACAAATGCTTATTGATTGGTTGCCTTGCGACATTAATTGAATGTCTGGAGGGTACAGAAACAGTGTCTATGCATGAGGAGCCTATGGGTTTAACAGGACAAATAATTTCTGAGTTGGGCTAGAAGGTGTGAGCCTGTAAAGCAGGTAACGAAAATGAAGATGTGAAGGAAGGTAGCACAGGGCTTTGGAACGTGACAGCCCGTGGATTCCTGTGGTGAAGCCTGAGCCCCGCTTCTCTGAGTCATGTCTGGGCAGCAGGATGCTGGGGCGATGCGGAGGTGATGGGAAGGTGTCTGTCCTGGCTTTGACCCAGGGTCTTTGTTTTTCTGGAAGTATTCCTGCCTTTCCCCTGGGCTCCTGGGACTCCTCTGCATGTGTGGAAGGGATTAAAGCATGGATGGATGGATGGATGGATGGATGGACTCTGAGCTGTGGACTTCCTGTCTATTGGAACCTGAACATTTCCACACACGCCCCATCACGGGACCCCTCCAACCCTTGCTCTGGGTTTCAGTGTGTTTGCTCACATGGCTTCAGACACGGTGTTCTGCCTGCCAGATGGGCTGTCCTTCCCACACCTGTACCTTACCTGGGCCTGTCCCGCCCAGGGCCTCTGCACGGCAGGAGTCAAGCAAGCTCCGCCCATCACGTCCAAGGACACTGCGGGAAAAACAGAAAGATGGGCAGTGAGAGGAAGGCAGGCAGGCCACTGGCGCCAGGGTGGAGGTGGGCTCAGCCAGGACGTCCAGGGTCTCAAAGAGCAGGACAAGGAACCCGGCCAACTCAGAAGTCAGTGGAGAGCCATAAGAGGTTCTAAAGCATCACTACAAAGGTTCATCTGGAAGCAGTATGGAGGACAGATGTAGGGGCAGAGGATCAAGTAGTACTTAATTCTGGCTTCTCTGACATCCCCTGGAAAGTTTCTGGTTTGCCCATCTTCAGAGACTCTAGTGTAACTGGTCTAAGAAAGATATTTTTTAAATACCATGAGGGTTTTAACTGGGAATGGGGAGTCTTAAAGAAAGGACATATCCCCAGAACACAGCTGAGTGGTCTACTCATTTTTTTTTAGAAGCAGTCAGCAGAAAGCTGTCTCCAGGATCAAGTTCCTCCTTGGGTTTCTGGTTCCTGCTCTCTTTTCTGCGTTTGTTCCTGAACCTGGCACCCACCCTCAGCCTCTGCCACCTTCACCCCTACTCAACAGTTCCTGCTCACCTGACTCTCGGTCGGTCACCGCACGACTCGGTAATTAGCCCTGGCTATGCTTCCAATCTCTGCATTTGCCTTCAGAGTTGATTTGACATCTACTGTTGTCTTCCCGGCAAGCCCACACCCCCAGCCTGTGTGGAGCGGAAAGCGGGGGAGGGATGTGAGAGGCATCGCAAAAGGAAGCACACAGGTCTCGCAGCTGATTGAAGTTGACAGGCTACCACTGAAGAAAGGAGAGATTTCATTGAACAGCCGTGAATTCCTGCAGCTTATTAACATTTCCTGAGAACACAGAGTGCGAAGTCTGTGGGAAGAAAAATATCTCCTCACTTGCACGTCCTGGGCTGTAGGAGGGTTTGCGTTTCTGGCAACAACACGATGGTGGTGGTTAATGATGGGAGAGGGGTGAATTGACAGGTGTGGAGAGCAGAGCAGGAGCCCACCAGGAGGAAAAGATAAGAGATTAGTAAACCCACGGTGGCTGGATTAGAAACACGCAGGAGGTCCAGCTCCTGAGAAGCCAGAGCGAGGCCAAGCCTCGGCCTGAGGGAGGGTTCCAGGCTTTGACTTGAGCCATGATTTCAGTAGAATGAGTATCTGATAAGGATTTTTCCCTCCTGGTATAAAATGAAATGATTAAGAGGAGTGGAGGCTTAATTTTTAGGTTTCCTCTGTGAGTTTGATGCTTCAGATGGGCTCAGTTTGGAATTGGCACATAAGACAAGGAAGTTCTGGTCTGATGGGAACAGAGCTGTGCATTCATGGGTGGAGAACCCCTAGTACGCTCTGAGATGTTCCAGGGAGTCCACAGGCTCACACAGCCCCCATCCAGAGACCTCAGCCTGAAACCCAACAGTTTGAGATTCACTTCCTTATGTGCCTTCCCCTTGGGTTCGCTTTTTAAAATTCACTCTCATTTAGAGATAACACGTTAATCACATTTGCACCAAGGTGTTAATGATTTCTCAGATCTCCTTTCCTGATGACAGAATGTTGAGTAAAGGGTGAAATCACCAGAAACTTGAATTACAAATCAGAAAGGAGAGGGAGGGAGGCAGAGGAGAGAGAGTTATTTGTATAGATGTTCAGAGCAGCATTATTCACAGCAGCCAAAAGGTGGAAGGAACCCAAGTTTCCTTTGGGGGATGAATAGATAAACAAAATGTGGTCCCTCCACACAGTGGAATATTATTCAGCCTTTAAAAGGAAGGAAATCCTGACACACGCTACATCATAGATAAACCTTGAGGACATCATGCTAAGTGAAATGAGCCAGTCACAAAGAGACAAATACTGCTTGATGCCACTTATATGAGATACCGAGAGCAATCAAATTCATAGAGACAGAAAGTAGGATGGTGGTTGCCAGGGGCTGGGGGAGGCGGGATGGGAGGTCAGTGTTCCATGGATATGGAGTTTCAGTTTTGCAAGATGGAAAAAGTTCTGGAGACTGGTTTCACAACAATGTGAATATGCTTAACACTATGGAACTATTCACTTTAAAATGGTTAAGAAGGGAAATTTTATGTTATGGGTTTTTTTTTTTTTAATTCAGGGTAGTGAAAGACAAAAATAAATTTTGCCTATTTTGAAATTCTGCACAGAGCAGGCCCTGAATGGACATTTTGGGGGTTTATTTGGGTTTATTTTTGGTTTTGTTCTTTTTTTATGCGACCAAAGGGAGAGATGCATTGTCCTTACTGCTTTTCTGCCTGGAGCTCCCACCTCGGAATCTTCATTGGCAGGTGTTAGGGTCTGTTTCACCATCGTTGTCAAGTTCAGTTCCTACAGACTGAATAACTCCTACGGCGTCCGTGCTCCAGGCAGCTTCTCTCTTGTGAGTCCTCACAACAGTCCTAAGGAGGTAGGGACCACTACTGTACAGCTGGAGAAACTGAGGTCCCTAATCCTCCAGGATCCAAGAGCTGGTGTGGCAAACTCATTTTGGAGAGGGTTTTGTCTTTGCTTTTTTGGCCCTAATCAGTGTTTGTATCCCCCACATCTTCTTTATTCACCTCTGAAGATTACAGAAAACCTGGAAGTGGAAAGTAAGAGCCTTCATACATCTCCTTGATAACAAGTGGAGATGCAGTGTGAGCGGAGGAGTGCAGTTCAATGACTGCCCACTGTGAGCACGCCTCCCAGCCTGCATCCTATGGCTCCAAGTCCACACCGTGCATCCAGTCAAAGCCCAGAACAGGCAAACGCCCCTCCATGTGAAGACGCATACCTGCAAAGTTAGCAAACGTCCTTGAGATCTTGTGACATAGCCTGCGGGCTGGGAGCCAAGGACTGCTGAGCTGGTGGTCTTCCCTCTTCCAATCTCGTGAAGAGCCTTCAGCAAACAGCCGTGTTTCCTTGTGTTTACACTTCAACACCCGTGGGTGGAGATGGCTCCTCCCCTCTCCCCCCTTCCCCTCCATCCTGCTTTCACTCCCATCCCAGCCAGACCTTCCACTGGTTCTCTCTGGACTTAGGTCAGAGCCCAAACTCTGCCCTACAAGGCTCTTTCAAGGTGGCCCCGCCCCCTTCCAGCTTTCTTGCTCTTGGCTGACGCAGACGTGGCCAGATCCATGCTTGTTAAGTTGATTGTAGTTCCCTGAACACATCACTTTGTCATATCTTTTACATGGTCGTAATTGTCTCTACTTATCGAGTGTGTTAAAGGCTTCGCATATGTTATCTCCTTTCATTTGTAGAGCAATGTTGCAAGGTCAGTATTATTGACCCCGTTTTACAGATGAGGAAACTGAGGCTCGGAAATATTCAGGAATTTGCCCATGATCACAGAGTTTGTAAGCAGCAGTAAGAATTTGAAACAGGGGACTTCCCTGGTGGTCCAGTGGATAAGACTCCGCACTCCCAATGCAGGGGGCCTGGGTTCTATCCCTGGTCGGAGGAACTAGCTTCTCACATGCATGCTGCAACTACGAGTTTGCATGCCTCAACAAGGATCCCGCAACTAAGATCCGGCACAGCCAAAATACATAAATAAATAAATATTTTTTTTTAAAAAGAATTTGAAACAGGCCTGCCTGACTCCAAAGCCAGTGCTCTCAAACACAATCTGTCTACACGGCCAAGTGTGCTTCTCAAAATGCTACAAATCCTTCTTCTAACCCTCCTTGAAGGCCTGCCCTCCCCGCCTGCAGGCACATTCTGTGACGGATCCTTCCTGCCTTCCTGGTTGACGCCTGCGTACTGAGCGCCTGCCGTGGGCCAGGCCTGCGTGGTGTGCGGGACAGCGTGGTGTACGTAACTGTCAGTCCCTCGAGGGCAGGGCCTGGGCTGTGTTTTGTTGCTTGCCCTCATTTTACACCGTTCCCTGGTTGTTGAATAGATGGACCTGATTGTCAGCCTGGAGGCCAGTGGTGAAGAGTATTTTACTCATGGAGTAAACCAGCTTTGTAATTTAATCAGGGGGGTTCTTCTCTCCAAATCCTTCAGGAGCCCCCCCCCACACACACACACACACAACAGGGCTGTCCAGAATTAGGCTCAGGGCAGCAGGTCATGGACCCATTTCCCCCACCCCCAAGGTGTGTGGTCATCATAATCCCCAACTAATCATTTCCTTTAATAGATCCTTTCAAAATTATATCAGTCCAAAAACAATCTGGCTGCCAGATGACTTCTAGGAAATATTCTGCTCAAACTTGCCATGAACCGACTGCCTGAGCATGGGTGACAAAGAGAGAAAGCCAGGTGCTCTCTCCTCCAGAGGCCATCAGCGCCAGGAAAGCACAGGACACGGTGGTGACTGCCTTGTCCTCGAGTCCTGCCAGGGCACTCAGGGTGCTGGCTGTAAGAGCAGGTTTATCCGCCACGGGCACCCGCCCATTCACTGTTGACTCACTCCCACATCGGTGAAGGGATCCAGTCTCCTCTCCTGACCTCCGGAGAGCGGCCAGGTCACCCATCCAGAGTCCCGCATCTTGTCCATCTGGTCAAAGGAACGAGATGCCCGGTGCCAAGGATTCTGCCCTGTATGGTAGCCAGATGGAAGCTGCGTGAACTCTTTTAGGCCATGAAAGTACCATTTACCAGATTATAGAACGTTCAGAGCACCTGAGTTGTGGAATTACATCCCGGTAGTCAGTGGTTACACTAAAACACGTGAGAAAGGCATTAACCAGCACACAGAAGCCTCGGCTGTTTATTCTGTGCCTGGGGAATCATGTCTGCTTTGCAAAACACTGCAAACCAGGGGATTTTATCATATTTTATGAAAATCCAGTCTCCTGATACACTGTTAACAGGTCACCCGTGGTAGGTGCCACCTGTCTACCTCTCGCCTAACTTGAGTCATCGGTGTGCAACACAAAACAGCCTTTGGGCAAAAGTGCTTAGACATTGGCAGAGGCCTCCTTTTGTAGATACAACCTCAGGGCTGAGATTCTTTTTTCTTTCTTTCTTTCCTTCTTTCTTTCTTCCTTCCTTTCTTTCTCTCTCTCTCCCTCCCTCACTTTCTTTCTTTCTTCCAGGAAACACTCTGGAGGGCACATCAATTAGTCATTTAAGCCCAAAGGGTTCACGCCATTTTCCTTCCATTGAGACATGTTGAATTTATGAGGCTGGGCTTACAGAGTAAATATTTCCAACATCTCATGGGAAGCTCTTTTTTTTTTTTTTTCGGTACGCGGGCCTCTCACTGCTGTGGCTTCTCCCGTTGCGGAGCACAGGCCCCGGACGCGCAGGCTCAGCGGCCATGGCTCACGGGCCCAGCCGCTCCGCGGCATGTGGGATCCTCCCGGACCGGGGCACAAACCCGTGTCCCCTGCATCGGCAGATGGACTCTCAACCACTGTGCCACCAGAGAAGCCCCTCTTTTTTTTTTTTTTTGCCATTTTGTATTGTCTAAACTCTAGATATTTCAGGTGTTTCTTTAAAAAAAAAAAAGACAATATTAAAACTTGTATTATCACTGAGTTTCAGTCAATAATTTTTCTTCTGGAAAAATGTTCCATAATATGGCAGGAATAAATTGTGGTTATTTCTGGAGAAAGGAAAAGGGAACCAGGTTTAGGGGTGATAACAAATGGGATTCTACTCTTTTTATAACTGTTGAATGCTTTCTTAAAGAAGTATATACTCATGCACTACCAACATAGTTACAAATTAAAATTTAAGTAAATATAAACAATAATGTGTTACATTTAGGTCTTTAATCCATTTTGAGTTTATTTTTGTATACAGTGTTAGGGAGTGTTCTAATTTCATTCTTTTACATGTAGCTGTCCAGTTTTCCCAGCACCACTTATTGAAGAGACTGTCTTTCCTCCATTGTATGTTCTTGCCTCCTTTGTCGTAAATTAGGTGCCCATATGTGCGTGGGTTTATCTCTGGGCTTTCTATCCTGTTCCATTGATCTATATTTCTGTTTTTGTGCCAGTAACATACTGTCTTGATTACTGTAGCTTTGTGGTGTAGTTTGAAGTCGGGAAACCTGATTCCTCCAACTCCTTCTTTCTTTCTCAAGATTGCTTTGGCTATTCAGAGTCTTTCGTGTTTCCATACGAATTATAAAATTTTTTGGTCTAATTCTGTGAAGAATGTCATTGGTAGTTTGATAGGTATTGATTGCATTGAATCTGTAGATTGCTTTGGGTAGTATAGTCATTTTCACAATATTGATTCTTCCAATCTAAGAACATGGTATATTTTTCCATCTGTTTATGTCATCTTTGATTTCTTTCATCAGTGTTTTATAGTTTTCTGAGTATAAATGTTTTGCCTCCTTAGGCAGGTTTATTCCTAGGTATTTTATGCTTTTTGTTGCAATGGTAAATGGGAGTGTTTCCTTAATTTCTCTTTCTGATTTTTCGTTGTTGGTGTATAGGAATACCAGAGATTTCTGTGCATTAATTTTGTATCCTGCAACCTTACCAAATTCATTGATTAGTTCTAGTAGTTTTCTGGTGGCATCTTTAGGATTCTCTGTGTATAGTATCATATCATCTGCAAACAGTGACAGCTTTACTTCTTCTTTTCCAGTTTGGATTCCTTTTATTTCTTTTTCTTCTCTGATTGCCATGGCTAGGACTTCCAAAACTATGTTGAATAAGAGTGGCGAGAGTGGACATCCTTGTCTTGTTCCTGATCTTAGTGGAAATGCTTTCAGTTTTTCACCATTGAGAATGATGTTGGCTGTGGGTTTGCCACATATGGCCTTTATTATGTTGAGCTAGGTTCCCTCTATGCCCATTTTCTGGAGAGTTTTTATCATAAATCGGTGTTGAATTTTGTCAAAAGCTTTTCCTGCATCTACTGAGATGATCATATGGTTTTTATTCCTTAATTTGTTAATGTGGTGTATCACATTGATTGATTTGCATATATTGAAGAATCCTTGCATCCCTGGGATAAATCCCACCTGATCATGGTGTTTGATCCTTTTCTTGTGTTGTTGGATTCTGTTTGCTAGTATTTTGTTCAAGATTTTCGCCTCTATGTTCATCGGTGATATTGGTCTATAATTTTCTTTTTTTGTGATATCTTTTCCTGGTTTTGGTATCAGGGTGATGGTGGCTTTGTAGAATGAATTTGGCAGTGTTTCTCCCTCTGCAATGTTTTGGGAGAGTTTGAGAAGAATCGGTGTTAGCTCTTCTCTAAATGGTTGATAGAATTTGCCTGTGAAGCCATCTGGTCCTGGACTGCTGTTTGTTGGAAGATTTTAAATTACTGTTTCAATTTCATTACTTGTGATACGTCTGTTTATATTTTCTATTTCTTTCCAGTTCAGTCTTGGAAAATTGTACCTTTCCAAGAATTTGTCCATTTCTTCGTGGTTGTCCATTTTATTGTCATATAGTTGTTTGTAGTAGTCTCTTAAAGTCCTTTGTATTTCTGCAGTGTCAGTTGTGGTTTCTCCTTTTCCATTTCTAATTTTATTGATTTGAGTCCTCTCCCTTTTTTTCTTGATGAGTCTGGTCAAGGGTTTATCAATTTCGTTTATCTTCTCATAGAACCAGCTTTTAGCTTTATTGATCTTTGCTATTGTTTTCTTTGCTTCTATTTCATTTATTTCTGCTCTGATCTTTATGATTTCTTTCCTTCTACTAACTTTGGGTTTTGTTTGTTCTTTCACTAGCTGCTTTAAGTTCAGGGTTAGATTGCTTAGTTGAGATTTTTCTTGTTTCTTGAGGTTAGATTGAATTGCTATAAACTTCCCTCTTACATGTAAGACCAGACTCTATAAAACTCTTAGAAGAAAACATAGGAAAAACACTCTTTGACAAAAACCACAGCAAGATCTTTTTGGACCCACCTCTTAAAGTAATGGGCATAAAACCAAAAATAAACAAATGGGACTTAATTAAACTTAAAAGCTTTTGCACAGCAAAGGAAACCATAAACAAGACAAAAAAGACGACCCTCAGAATGGGAGAAAATATTTGCAAATGAAACAACAGACAAAGGATTAATCTCCAAAATATACAAACAGCTCATGCAGCTCAATATCAAAAAAACAAACAACCCGATGCAAAAATGGGCGGAAGACCTAAATAGAAGGTCTGTATGTCTTTCACCACGGAAGACTTACAGATGGCCAAGAGTCACATGAAAAGATGCTCAACATCACTAATTATTAGAGAAATGCAAGTCAAAACTACAATGAGGTATCACCTCATGCCGGTCAGAATGGCCATCATCAAAAAATCTACAAACAATAAATGCTGGAAAGGGTGTGGTGAAAAGGGAACCCTCCTGCACTGTTGGTCGGAATGTAAATTGATACAGCCACTATGGAGAACAATATGGAGGTTCCTTAAAAAACTAAAAATAGAACTACCATACGACCCAGCAATCCCACTACTGGGCACATACCCTGAGAAAACCATAATTCAAAAAGAGACAGGTACCACAATGTTCATTGCAGCATTATTTACAATAGCCAAGACATGGAACCAACCTAAGTGCCCATCGACAGATGAATGGATAAAGAAGATGTGGCACATATATACAATGGAATATTACTCAGCCATAAAAAGAAATGAAATTGAGTTATCTGTAGAGAGGTGGATGGACCTAGAGTCTGTCATACAGAGTGAAGTAAGCCAGAAAGAGAAAAACAAATACCGTATGCTAATGCATATATACGGACTCTAAAAAAAAAAATGGTACTGACGAACCTAGTTGCAGGGCAGGAATGAAGATGTAGACGTACAGAATGGACTTGAGGACACAGGGTGGGAGGGGGAAGCTGAGGCAAAGTGAGAGAGTGGCATCGACATATATACACTACCAAATGTAAAATAGTTAGCTGGTGGGAAGCAGCAGCATAGCACAGAGAGATGAGCTTGGTGCTTTGCGATGACCTAGAGGGGTGGGATAGGGAGGATGGAAGGGAGGCTCAAGAGGGAGGGGATATGGGGACATATGTATGCGTATGGCTGATTCACTTTAGTGTACAACAGAAACTAACACAGTACTATGAGCCAATTATACTCTGATGAAGATCTATTAAAAAAATAATAATGTGAAAAATGTAACTGATTTGGAGGTTGACATTGTTTCCCCCAACACAGTTAAAATAACGCCGTCCCCGGGTCCTTGCTGCCTTCTGAGGAATGTATTCAGTCTGTACCAGCTGCCCCGTGCTGCTGCCTGGCCAGCCCTGTGGACAGCACCCTGAGGGCTGGGCACCTCTGTTTCCTGGCAGTAGTTTCTGCCACAACCTTCAGGGTGATACTGGCTCTTCCCAGGGAGCTGATTCCAACATTCCCAGAACTGCAAACTCTTTAGGAGTCGAAATAGCCTCCTGTTCCTTTCAGGCCTCCCAGCCCTAGGGCCTTTCTTTTTGTGCATCAATTGGGGAAAATATTCCTCTCCCTAAGGTCCATCTTAGTCCTTGGGCCTGGGATGAGCACCAGGTACTAGGTTTTCTGCTGCTTTTCCTTGGCTTGACTTGAGAATTTACATCGTTCATTGTTTGCTCCAAAAGCACCTTCAAAATTCTCCCTTTGAAGACCTTCCCCTTGCAAATTACTCAGGAAGATAATTTGGGGGGAAAAAAGATGAATTCTCCCTGGCTTCATATGCAAATAGCTTAGATTCAGTCATATATGTTTACTTTATACGTGCATGTAAGAAAATATATATGTGTGTATTTGAAAGTGTGAAACCATATTTATATACATGCAGATGTATGTGAACACACAATTCAAACAGAGATTCAGGCAACCACTAAGAGCAGTGCCCAGCTCATAATCTGACCACTTGTTGCTTTTAGAATTTTATTTTCTTGTGGTCCAGTACATCCTTATTAAGGTAGTTCTAGCTTATAATTAATTCTCAGTGGGACACACTATTTCAGTATGTTTGGAAAGATCTCCTTAGGCCTTTAAATATTGCTTTAAAAACCCCAAAACCTGGGACTTCCCTGGTGGCACAGTGGTTAAGAATCCGCCTGCCAGTGCCGGGGACGCGGGTTTGAGCCCTGGCCCAGGAAGATCCCATGTGCCGCGGAGCAACTAAGCCTGTGCACCACAACTACTGAGCCTGTGCTCTAGAGCCCGCAAGCCACAACTACTGAGCCCGCGTGCCACAACTACTGAAGCCTGCGCACCTAGAGCCTGGTGCACCACAGCAAAGAGTACCCCCTGTTCGCCACAACTAGAGAAAGCTTGCACGCAGCAATGAAGACCCAACACAGCCAAAAATAAAGTAATTAATTAATTTTTAAAAACCCCATAGCCTTGCAAATGTCGTAGTGGAGTAAAAAGATTTCAAAATACCAGAGGTTTATTATTCATGCTATTTTACAAGTTAAATTATACATTAGGGTTATGTATAAGGTAAACGATAAGAAATGATGGTACAAAATTCAGTAACTAGCCATGATTTACAGAGAAAAGTATGGGTGGGTGCTCATCTCATGTTTTCAACATTCCTGTATCCATTACATTGTTTTTTTTGAAATGACATGGATATCACTGCTTATACAGTAAATAAATATCCCTTTATAGAAACATATCTATGTGCATAAATGAGAGAAGCAATGAAAATATTCTAAAATAAAGAAACTTATTTGATTTCTTAGAGAACTCATTAAATTAACCTCACTTTGTTCTTAGGGTGGCTAAGCTTGGAAAATCAGGTCCAAGAACATCTGCTTCACAGAAAAAGAATCTGTAAATCAAGGCAAAAGAATACAAAAAGGAGACAAAATGTTCTACAGCTCATTTGGCTGGAAGACACAGGCATTTCAGGTTTGGGGGGGAAAGTAGTGTGTGTGCACATCTACCTGCATCTTTGATTTGCAGAGGCTTGGTTCCCGGCATAATCCAGACACCCAGCAGTAGGAGATGGCATGCCTAATTTCTTAAGAGACCCAGAGAATAACAGCAAATCTTTATTAATGGAGGCGTTTTTGGCTTCTTATTCTCCTTCCTTTGATAAGCTGATTATTGCATTATTGGTGCCAGTCTTGTCAGGACCATGGACAGCTCCACCACAGCAGGGAGCCTCATCGCTGCCTCCTTCTACTGGTAGAATTTTAGAGGAAAATAGACCTGAAAGGTCAACTGTTTTCACACCTCACTGTACAGATGCTCATAAAAGTTAAATGATGTGTTCAAGTCACATGTTGAAATCCAAAATGCAGTCTCTCCCCCCACATATCATAATTTAGGGAAGGGATCACTTAGAGTAAGCAGGTTTAAATCCACATTCTGCAGAATTTGCGCCTCAGTTTCTTCATTCTGTAAAATGGGTGTAAGGATGGCTTCCATGCAGTGTAGTGAGGATCAGAGGTGAAGCCTGTAGCATGCTGAGCTCAACTTGACAAAAAGTAAGGCCTCCATAAACAAGAGCCAGGGATAAAATCAACACAACCCACAGCACACTGAGAAACAAAGAAGTGCAAGATGCCACCCAAGGTGCGGTTGGCACCCCAAAATGAGTAGGACCGGATTCCAGAGAGCCCAGATTTCTACCTGACTTATCCTAAGTCGTATGCTTGTCCTTTAAGGCAAAGAGTTTCAAAGATAACCACACTATCCTCTTTTTTCCTCAGGTCATAGGTTTAAGTAATAACAAAAACATAGGTACATAACTGCGTAGTTTGAAGCCGGATTTATCAACCTTAGCAAACTGGGACCTTGTGTTTAATCTCGAAAACCTGTGCTATAGCCTTCTGTACTGTGTGCTCCCGATCAGTCTCTCCCGCTCGCTCAGACAGTACTAACATCATTAACGTCCATCCTCACTTTGTCTGCACCCACCTCCTCCATCCATATCCTTTGAGTGGGGTGTTTGCTGAGCACCTGCTGCGTGCCAAGTACCAAGTGAGAAGGCAGGCAGAGCTCCTGGCTTCGTGAAGCAACCATCCGAGGGAGAAGACGAACATTCAATAGGCTATTACCATAAAGCAGCAGTGTTATCACCTGTAAGTTTCTCCCTGTTTTCACCAAGAAGTGAAAATATTGGGTCTGGCCAAAAAGTTCGTTCGGAGTTTCCTGTAACATTGTATGGAAAAACCCAAATGAACTTTTTGGCCAACCCGATAGCTCTTTCTTATACAGGACTCTCATCCAAACTGAAGAAAAGTGACAGAAGAAGTCACCTCTACGTTATAATAGTTGTCATGTCTACAACGGACGTATATGGCAAAACCCAGCATTTCAAATCTCATAAAATGAAATATATGAATTTTTTTTAGTGCTGTCAACTTTTTCCTTCACTGGAAAAAACCATCAGAATGGGGTCTTTTTAATGTATCTAACAAAAAATGGAAAATCTTCTAGAAGTACATTAAAATATACATCACAAAGCCCTACCTTGGGCCAACAATCATATTGGAATGCACACAAAGGACTAAAATTCAGATTATTGGCAGTCCAGTCTGGAGTGAGCATTTGGGAGTTTTTGATTTTATATGATTAATGTGAATGATGAATATGTACTTTGTACATGCTTTTCTATTTTTGAACCATGTTACTTGATTTGTTGTGTAAATTTCACATCTAAGGCTCATTGTACAGAGCATAGCTAATACTAATAAGGATTTGTGTGTACATTTTCATCCTCAAAGTACTCTGTAAGCATTAATTGATACATTCAGACCCTTGTTGAAAGAGATGTGCTTTGTAGCCCTATTTTTAGAGGCTCAGGACTCCGTACACTTCACCACAAAGCACTAAGGGAATTAGTGATGGAATGTGGTTTAAAATCCTTATCCTCAGCGTTTAAAATCCTTATCCTCAGTGTGTGTGTGTGTGTGTGTGTGTGTGTGTGTGTGTGTGTGTGTATGTCCTCCCTCGCTCTCTTTAACTTTATTTCTCTTCTCTTTTTCCCATTTTTTTTCTCGCCAATCTCAGCAGTTTGAAAACAAGTTATGTTAGGAAGAAATCAGCAGAAGAAAAAGAAGAAAAATTATTTAGCTTATAAGTAATTCACACTAACTTGTATAATACCTAACCTTCCTTCCCATGATTTACTACTGTTTGATTTAAAATGATAACAGCTATCCTGCATTGCATGACTTATATACCAGGCACCAAGGATAAAGATTTTGTTTTTTTTTTTAATGGAAGAGACAGGCCTTTGCTTTCAAGGGATGTATGGCATATTGGGAAGACAACCTCGGGAATGGGTAACTGTGATGTCCTGTAGTGAATGATATGATAGCTGTACTCACAGTGTGTAAAGCCAGAATATAGAAGAAGTATTTGATCTTGTCTGAATCAGTGATGGGAGAATTCCTAGAGGAGCTGAGATCTGGGCAAAGTCTTAGGAGATGAATAAGAGCTATCAGGGTGAAGTGGGGAGAGGCAGGCCAGGCCAGGAGAGCAGCGTGCTGTGTGTGTGTGTGTGTGTGATGCGCAGGGGTGCCTGGGGGCAGAGGCAGATAGAATGGGCAGCAAAATGTTTATCTCTGTTACAGCATGATGATCAATGCAAACAGTAATAGGACTTAAATCTGGAATATAGACAGAAGCCATCTGTAACTAACGGGAAGCCATCGTTTCCCTTTGCTGGCTCTGTGTCACCTGCACTGTACACATTTTATGGAAGGAAGCTGCGTTCCTGAATATATTTTTCATAAAATTTGTGTCTCTCATTTGAGCTTCCGGTGGCACCGGCAGCTACAGTTTCTCATGATGCCAAATGAGATAAAGACTTTTCTGTTCCGTCATTCATTCTACAAATATTGAAGACAAGCGCTGCACTGGGTGATAGGGAGCGAACTCTAACGAGATCACACTACATTCAGGGAGTCCGTGATCCAGTGAGGGGAGCAGGGGAGGTGAGAATACCAGTGTTTCTCAAACTTCGAGATACAAACCGATAGACAGTAGGGGTTAATTTCTCCTGAGGCCTCTCTCGTTGGGATGTAGACGGCCACCTCCTCCCTGTGTCCTCACTTGGCCTCTTCTCTGTGCACGTGTGTGTCTGGTGTCTCTTCCTCTTCTTATAAGGACACCAGTCATATCGGATTAAGGCCCATTCAGTGGCCTCATTTTAGTCACCTCTCTACAGGCTCTCTCTCCAAATACAGTCACATTCTGAGGTTCTGGGGGTTAGGGCTTCAACATATGAATTTGGGGGACACAATTCAGCCTATAGCACTAATAAAACTTTATTCCTGTATTTGTGCTGCACTGTGCATCAACACAACTAACTCAGCGTCAAAAAGAAAAATTAGTAGAGCTACCAGGAAATCCTCTTTTCTAGTTACCCTGAAGCTACTGACAAATATGCTGAGAAAACAATTGCCTTTATCCGGCTCCTGCACTTCCCCACGCCCTCGTACACACACATCCAGGAGATCAAGTCTGGCTTATTGTCCTCCTTAAGCATCTTTGGAATGTCTCCCCTCTTCTGCCGATGCCTTAATTCAGACCTTCATCATTTCTTTCCTGAAAACAGCATCCTCACCAGTCTCCCTGATGAGGACATGATTTCCCTGAAACACCCATCCCACCTCACCACGCTTCTGCTCACATCCCTTCAGCCGTGCTCCCGTTTACTTCCAGGATTCAGCCCAAACAAACCCTCCAGCATGGTTTAAAAGGAGGGCAACCAAACCAAGGATGTCAAGCGCTGGTGAGGACGTAGAGCCACTGGAACTCTCATACATTGCTGGCAGGAAAGCAGGATGGTGAGCCACATTGGAAAGACAGTTTGGGAGTTTCTTATAAACTAACCATACACTTACCATATGAGCCAGCAATCCCACACCTCGATAATTACCCCAGAAAAATTAAAACCTACATTCACACAAACACCTGTATAAAAATGTTTAGAGTGGGTTCAGTCATGATTACAAGAAGCTGAAACAACCCAAATGTCTCTTAACTGGGGAATGGATAAACAAAGTGTAGGGCATCTATGAAACAGAATACTCTTCAGCGGTAAAAAGAAACCACTCCTGCTACATGCAGCAACATGTATGAATCTTGTATGAATTATGCTAAGATGTCAGGTTGAAGTCAGTCAGTTATGACAGTCCTACAAGACTAATAGACTTAGTTATTACATTTTTTTAGATATCTACTCCGTTGTGTAAAAACTTTCAAAATGTCTAGTCATTTTGGCAAAATATGTTTCTGCATTCTTTTTTTTTTTTAGCGGTACGTGGGCCTCTCACTGTTGCGGCCTCTCCCGTTGCAGAGCACAGGCTCCTGACGCGCAGGTTCATGTGGCTCACGGGCCCAGCCGCTCCGCAGCATGTGGGATCTTCCCGGACCGGGGCACGAACCCGTGTCCCCTGCATCGGCAGGCGGACACTCAACCACTGCGCCACCAGGGAAGCCCCTACATTTTTCTTAAAGGTGCTTCTCACTGGCTGTGAGCTGAACACCAAATAACCAAGTCTGTTGGAATTCTATCTAAAAATTCATGGATTTTTGTCACAAATTGTGTGACATTTCTTTTAACTTTTTAGAGATGTTTTAACTTCCTTCCTAGATCTTGGTGGCATCACAGATACTTGAGATGGCCGTCTAAATGACTGCCAGATAAGTGAGATGTTTTTTAGCCAAGATGATGGCTAGTCCTTCACAGGTGTGAGTAGCTGTTTCCCAGGGCTCCAGAGTGTGAGGTTCATTTATACCTTTCAGCTGTGTTCTGTCCGCCTTATCAGAGAGCCCTGGGGTTTTTCACATGTGCTGTCTGTTCCATGGAGCTGCTGTCAGGAACGCTTCCCTTTTTGCCTTCCCAGACTGGCATTCTGCTGAATTTGTAACTCTCATAGAAGACAGATGTAATTAATCTTCCTACATCTCTATCAAGATCCAGAAAAATACCCTAATTTGTCAGAATTCATTCAGAACCATCACAAAAATCAGGGCCCACAGACAGGCAAGGCAATTTTTTAAACGTCAAAACAAAAATTGTCTTGAGGACTAAAATTGAAGTTGAGCAAATTGGCCCATGAGACAGAATCTACCAACACTGGTTCTGATTTCACTGTGGCTCCCATAAGGGCTGGGCCCGTGCTGGTACCTGAGGGGAAAATGTCAAACCCTCTGTGCTTTAGTTTAAATGAAGTGATGAATCCCTCTGAGCAGAGCTGCATTAGGTACCCTGAGTAGTTGCTAACCTCTGGCCTGTTCATTGACCAAGCTGACTTTATAGATTCCTAAGCACAGTCACAGTGGATCAGGGAGGGCAGGATGAAGTGGACAGATCAACCTTTCAGCCACGTCCACTGCTACCGAACCACAAATCCTTCTACCCTCCATGTCTCTCCCAGGGTATTTTCAACCTGACATCCTTACTCTGTTAGTAGATATAGGGAAAAGATATGTTTCCAGTTTATTTTATGCATCCATTATGGCCCAGATAAGCCAATTAACCATTCAAGGTGGGATTTGTACTCAAAAACACAGGCACAAAATTGCAGAGAAAGCCAACGACCCATGCCCGGACACATTCCCACCATCCCCTAGTAACCCACCTACCTAGGCGCCAGTCGCAGTGCCCTTGTGGAACGCTGATCCACAGGCCTGCCTGCCGTTGGGATGAACAAGATGGGGCTTTGTGAATGGGGGACCATCAAAGAGTCTTTCTAGGGTTTCAGGGTCCTCAGAAACGATATGCGGAGGTTATACTATTGAGAAGTCTGTTTTTCATCAATATTTATTCCATAAATAGTAAGCATCTTCTATGTGCAACGCACTGAGCTGAGCACCAAGGGAGAGGTTAATAAGGTGTCACACAGGAACCTGCCCCCAGAGAGTTTAGTAGGGACAGAGAATCGTGCAGAAGTGCTTAGACCACAAGATAGAAAGTGGTGGGTGTCATGGTGGATTCAAGATGGCCAACGATTCTTCTCCAATGGAGGTGGGCTTGTGTTCTCCTGCCCTTGAACCCAATTGGCCCTGTGGCTTGTCTGGACCAATTTCACGGGTGACAATGACACCATGTGACTTCTGAGCTGGCCCTCAAGAGATCTGCACGTTCTGCCTTTGCTGCGTGAAGTGCTCCCTCTTAAAAGTCAATATGGTAGTTCAACTTCCCTGAGACAGCCATGCTGTGAGGAAGCCCAAATTAGCCACGTGGAGGCAGGGCCTGTGGAGGAGGCTGATCCCAGCCTCATTTGTAGCAAATACACACTGATGTATATAGATGTCAAGGGGCCAAATATATGGCACTGACTCTCAAATACTTCAGAGAAAGTCATCTCTAGCTCCTATTACATATGATATGATATAATATAATGCAATATAAGGTAATATAATATATGTATATTAGAGAATGTGCAAATAATAAAGCAAATAGAGCAAAACATTAGCAACAGGTGAATCTGGGAGATATGGGGATTCTGTGTACTATTCTTTTTTTTTTTTTTTTTTTTTTTTTGGGGGGCCACGTTGCACAGCTTGGGGAATCTCAGATCAGGGACTGAATTGGTGCCCTCGGCAGTGAAAGTGCAGAGTCCTAACCACTGGACCGCCAGGGAATTCCCCCTGAGTACTATTCTTATCCTTGCAACTTTTCTGTGTATTTGAAATTACGTGATTTCAAATTAAAAGTTACTAAAGAATAAATCCTGGCATGGGCGTATTTTTCCTTGTGGATACATAGTTCTGTTTACACAGTGTTGACTCATGAATGACAGTGGCCCAGAGAAGCCACTCACTCAGCCTTGCTGGGCTTCTGGGTTTCCACTAGTGTGAAGGAAGACCCCGCATTCAGCCAAGCCCTCTGGGTGACCCAGCGTAAAAGCTGACACCCTCCCCGTCGGTCCACGTGGGTTGGGATGCAAGTGTGAGTGTTCTGTTTCATGTATGTTTGCCTTGGCTCCAACAGGGCAGGGACCAGGCCACTGGCATTCATTCGTGTAAGCAATCATTCCTTTATTCACATATTCATTTAATTTAATCTAACGTTTATGGGATGCCTACTCTGATCGTCAACCTGGCTTTCCTTTCTCATATGAGCTAGAATAATTCCACACCTAACGTGCTCACTCAAGATGCTAAGTGGCATGCCCTAACTCGGGCTGGCACTGTGGTCTCTGGGGGAAAGGCTGAGGGTGTTCCAGATGCCATCAGATTTTGCCTGGGCCACAGGTGGAAAGCCAAACCCCAGCTCTCCCTCTTCAGATGCAGGAACACTGGCCTCATTTTGCTTTGCACCTCCTATGGTAGAGCCATTCAGTACTGCTGACTTAAGGGGAACCCCACTCCCATCTTCATGGCTCCCAATCATTCAATGCTGAGCTGACTTTTGAAGCCACCACGTGCCCTGTGCTGTATCTTAATTCATGGTTAGGAAGGGGTGGTGTCATAGAATTTTTATTTGATGACTTCTGTAGTTGCCATTTCATGTAATTTTCACAGGAAGGCGGCTCACGTGAGCCCCCTGGTCCTGATCTGCGCTTTCCTCTACGACCTCCTGAATCTCGGATTTCTCAGCCTGTTTCCTCCGCAGCAGGGGCTTGTCTGGTGCAATCAGAGGCGACCTTAATTGGAATCTAGATCTAACATCTCCCTCCAGTTAGTTTCAGAAAAAGACCGCTCTGAGGAGCCTGCAGGCTGCTGGGCGGTGATGAGGAACAATGACACTCACGTGACAGAATGGAGGCTCCGAGTTAGGGGTCCCTATGCTTCCGAGTGGTCCCCGTGTTCAAGCACCCCTGGCAGGAGAGAATTAGCTTGGGGAACTCCCCTCCTGTGCGAGTCCTTTCCTGACCCTCTCCTCCCGCCTCTGACCCTGTAGGTTTGGTCCAGGGGCGAAGAGGACAGGCCTAGAAAAGGAAGAAAGAGCAGATGGGGGATGCGGTGGTTGCAGAGGAGGGAAACCCGCTCACCTCTCCCTCCCGCAGTCCAGCCTGTAGCTGAAAAACAGCTCCTGTTGCTTTAACTTAACTCTAACCTCCCCGACTGGGGGTGTAGAAGCCTTCTGCGTAGCAAAGCTGCTTGTAGCATTTGCCATTCCAAGCTGAGAGGGCAATTATGTGAGGAAAGCACTCTGATTTCTTCTCTCCCATCCTGGAGGAGAGCCTCATGCAAGTAAATAAGAAAAATGTTTAAACAACAACAAAAAGCCCTTCAATAGACTGTCCTCCTAGACGTACGCCTTAAGAAATTCTGTAAAATAAAGCTGGCCTGAGGGGGTGGTAACGATGAATCAGAAATATCGCCGAACAGGAAAACGGATGGAAGAGAATATTGAAAATATTACCTGCCTGTAAACCTCTGCTCGTGGAACATGAGTCACCTGGGATATACCAGCTGCTAAGCTACAAGCCAGCTTTCAACAAGCACACCTACTGCCATCTACATTTCAATTATCACATTTTTATGAGGCTGTTACATCTTAATGAAATACAAATTTGTTTACCCAAAATTCTCTTTGCCATATGGCTCAATAATTGGGCCTGTCTCATAAGCTTCACGGGGTCAGGGAGAATAATGATGCTTCAGAATAACACAATCTTCCAGAAGAATGCTGTCCCAGCCGTAACCCAGAGGTGCTGTCCAGTCAGCCTCGGGAGCCGGCCTTGAGGGCTTAAAATGCCATTTGAAAAATCTCTCTTTAGAAGGCTTGTCCTCCACTGTTGCTCTCAAAATGTGTGAGGGATATGAATTGACTTAAAAGTGGACAGAAAATACAGAAATCACCCTCACATCTGGCAGAGAAGGGCTGCCTCGTCTGAGGTTTTCCCATTCCTGACAAAGGAACATTTTATTTTGTCATAGTAGAAAAAAGCTTTAGCTTTCTTCCAAAATGGTGTATTTTGTGGGGAGATAAAGGCTCCTTCTACCCTCCAGGGAGGAGAAAGCTTTCTAATAAATCCAGCTTTCCTTCCTTTCATTTAGAAATTCTCTCCTGGAACTGTAATCAATATCCTGGGATAAACCATAATGGAAAAGAATATAAAACAAGAATGGATGTGTATGTATAACTGAGTCACTTTGCTGTACAGCAGAAATTAACACAACATTGGAAATCAACTCGACTCCAATAAATTTTTTTTTTTTTTTTTTTGTGGTACACGGGCCTCTCACTGTTGCAGCCTCTCCCGATGTGGAGCACAGGCTCCGGACGCGCAGGCTCAGCGGCCATGGCTCACGGGCCCAGCCGCTCCGCGGCATGTGGGATCTTCCCGGACCGGGACACGAACCCGCGTCCCCTGCATCGGCAGGCGGACTCTCAACCACTGCGCCACCAGGGAAGCCCCTCCAATAAATTTTAAAAAAATCTCTCCTGGTGATCCTCAGAATTAGTCTGAAGACCCGAGGTGGGTGAGTAGAATTTAACAGCCTCAGGGGCTCTCCATGGCTTTCACATTTCTTCTGTCCTGATCTTGTGCTGCCCGAACACAGACAAGGGATAAAGAGGCCTCACCGTTTTCACAGGAAGGATAGTTGTTCTCTCCCTGTGTTAACAGGAATGGAAAGGCCACATGCAGAGCTGGGGTGCGTCAGGGCTCGAAACCAAGCACAGGACAAATGGCAAGGACCTCTCTCTGATTTAGCCCAGAACAGGGCTGGAACCGCCCGCCATTCTCGCTCTCATCCCAGGGTCGCCCCAAATTGGTCCCAGTCGCTGGAAAAGGGTGTAATCCAGAGGCCAAGGGCCAAAGTGGGTGGTGGGTTGGAGTGAGCGTGTTGGCAAAGGATTAAGGAGGTGGAAGGCAAGAAGGTGCAGACAAGCTGATTCTAACTCTGGCTGCGGGAAGGTGACCCCGGGATGCAGGGTTGTGCCCCAGGCAGGGGCTGCCAACGGGAGCAAATGGGATGCTCCTGAAGGCCTGGCCAGGCAGAGATTCCAAGGGCCGCCTCTCCTTCCCTGAGCTTTGTGTAGTGCTTCCTGGGATGATGATGATCACCATCATCATCAAAGGCATCTTTATCATTCGGTCAACGTTGCAGTCATATCATGCACACCTTGCATCAGCGTGAGGTAGCCTGGGTGGCTGATCACGACCAATTCAGAGACAGAGAAACCAAAGCTCAGAAAGTGTCAATGATTTTTCCCAATCTCACAGCAATGAACTCAGGATCTGCGTTATTCAGAGTATGTGACTCCAAATCCTATGTTCTTTTCAACACCAAGCTTTCTTCCTTAAATCACTCCAAACAAAACAAAACAAAACAAAACCCTAATATGAGAAAAGAGGGCGGGCCTTTCAGGAACGTCTAGTCATACTGCTGAGTCACGTGTCTGGCCAGTCAAGGGCACGATTTTCGAACTAAGGTCATATATCTTACAGCCTTCTGTTTAGACTTTTTTACTTGACAAGTTCAATGTTGCCTGGAAACAGAGAGCAGAAGAAATGAAAAGCCAATATCACCTCTTTTTGTAAACCCAATATGTAATTCAATTTATTACTCAGATGGGAATTCTGCTGTTAAAAGTCTATTTCTCTACAGCCTTCAGAAAGGCAACCTCCTTCCACTTTAATAAAATGTATTTGAGGGGCTTCCCTGGTGGCGCAGTGGTAGCGAGTCCGCCTGCCGATGCAGGGGACGCAGTTTCGTGCCCCGCTCTGGGAAGATCCCACATGCCGCGGAGCAGCTGGGCCTGTGCGTCCGGAGCCTGTGCTCCGCAACGGGAGAGGCCCGCGTACCGCAAAAAAAATAAAATAAAATAAAATAAAATAAAATAAAATAAAATAAAATAAAATAAAATGTATTTGAAATGACTTTGTAAATCTACAAAGCGCCTCTGAAATCTCACTGATGGCAACAAAGCTTTCTATTAATCAGGCAATGCTGTGTACTGTGGGGAAGGGAATATTACATGGAATACTTACCCTCAAGCTGCTTATCGTCTGGTGGGGATTGGGGGGATAATCACCATTTCACACGTGGATGAGTGAAACCCAGGAAGCCCAGGGGCGGTGAGGAGGTGAGCAGGGCACACACATCAGCTCTCTCGGAGGCTGTTGGGTGGGGGAGGACCAAGGACTTTGCAGGCCTGGGAAAAGCATAAGCACACAGGCACGGGTGCACTGGCGGGGAGGGGTCTGAGGACAGAGCATTCTGACAGGCCTGGAGGAAAGTAGAACACTCACGTGGACGGTTTTGCCAGGACACGCTCTGGCACGTCAGACAAAGCAACAGGGCTTTACCTTATACACACTGCAGGGCCTTGGAACGCTATTGAGCAGGGATGCTAACTGGTCTCGTGGCTCCTACTGGGGTGAACCTGGATGAAGAGAGCCTTTAGGAGGCTGTTGGACCAGAAAGTCAGAGAGGAAAACGATGGAGCTTTTCCAGACATATTTCTGCCTTTTTAAATACACCTCAGCCCTTTCCTGCCTCTCATTCTTTAACTTCAAGGACCATCCATCCGTCCGTCCATCTGTCCACTTAGCCTGTCAATGACTAAATGTTTACTGTGTCCCATGTGAGCGGGAACCATCCTCGGCTGCTTGAGGACAACTGATTGATTTCAGTTTCCTTGAAGGCATCAGTTTCTAGCCTAGAATACCCAGGAACTCTTGAATCAAATTTTCATGACACTGATGAACTTTCAGTTCTTCCTTGAAGACTTCCTATAAGCACTCAAGTTCTGCTAATGAATCAGAAATTGGCCTAGAAACAGAACTTTTTTTGAACTGAAAGGAAGCTTAAAGATCATCTCTTTTTACAGAAAAGGGAACAGAAACCTCCAAAATGAAGATGCTTCTCCAAGGGCCGCCAGCTGTTGGGTGATGGAAGTGGTGCCCACTGGGTCCCCACAGCAGCCAGGGTCTGGGGCAGGCACTGCGAGATGGCCAAGTCCTTCCCACCTCCTTAACTCCTTGGCGTTATTTATGTCTGATTTCCAAATAGTGCTAGTCGGTTGTAATAATAGAGTCTACAGAAGATTTTCTGCCCAACTGCAATCTGGCTGATCTTCTGGCAGTTTTCCTTTGCCAGATCCCGGGGAAAGTCTGAAGGGAAATTAACAATGACGTTATTTGTTTGTTTGTTTTTTAAAGGTTAAAACCTTGATTTTAGTTTTCAGATCACTGCCATTTTATTTCAGCTTTGAAAATTTTCTGGAATTTCCAGATTTTTCTTATATATGAACATACGCCACTTTCAAAACTGCCCAAGCAACCAGGAAGTAGTTAGAATTAACCTGTATAATAAGTAACAGAAATGTTATGTGATGCTCAATTCAAGATATCCTCAAAGATGAGTACAGACTATGCCCCGAACAAGGATTTTTTTTCCATCTTCTCTGTAATTTAAGGTTGCATGGTTCAATAGTAAACAACTCCCAGCTGCAAAAAGGAAGTTGGAGACAGACTATAATTTCACATCAAACACAATTCCGAAGAGGTCTGTAATTTGTGATAACGGTATTGTTTCCTTATATACCACCTTCCCTTTAACACAAACCTTTACAAAGGATGCCATGTTTCGAAGTATTAGCATCTCCTGTGAAAGAACCGAAGAATTTTAAATGTGCCCACAAGCCCTCAGTCTCACCATTTGGGTCAAGTGCCTAAGCCCAGCAGATAGACCCTATTTCCAGAAGCTTCTGGGACAGCCTTAAATTAAGCTGAGGTGAAAAGGACATGTCTTTGGTGGTCTTTTGTTATAAATAGATCTGGTCGTATAATCATTCTTATGTTTCATCAGAGTACAATTCAATTGTGTACACAGAGCCGTGGTCTGAAAGCTATCAGGGCGCGGAAGAACTTGACGTTTAAAAAATACCCAAATGAGGCAATTTTATGGCCTAGGGTTTCTAACAGAAAACAGGCCAAGAGCTAAGGAGGTTTCAAAATGTTCCCTTCCTCTTCAAATTCCAGAGTAATGCTCCCCTAAAGTCTCCAGAGATGGTTTGGAATAAATGCCATGAATTGCAAAGCCAGGACAATCAGATGCTGAGGATGTGGAAAAACACGCTTTAGCAGGACTGGACTACAGGAGGTCGGTGGCCTTTCCCAGGTCAGCTCTGAGCCTTTGGAGGGAGCCTCAGAGACAGGGATTTGCCTGTTGCTTGGGCACGGGCGGGGGTGTTGAGGAGGGGAGGGGAAGAGAACGTAGGTGCCCTCCAGCCAAGGTGGAGACAGGACTTAGGGACAGTGTGGTTAAGACAGAGCAGTGCATTGTTCTCTTCCAAACTTCCTCGGGATTCAGGTAGATCTTTTTTTTTTTTTTTTTTAAATGTTTATTTTGAAATAAATTTCACACTTACACAGAAAAGTTGCAGGAATAATATGAGGATTTTTCATGTACCTTTCACCCAAATGTTAATATATTAAAAAATTTATTTTATACTGGAGTGTGGTTGATTCACAAGGTTGTGTTAGATTCAGGTGTACAGCAAAGGGATCCAGTTATACATATACATATGTCTATTCTTATTCAGATTCTTTTCCCACATAGGTTATTACAGAATACTGAGCAGAGTTCCCTGTGCTGGATCAGAGAGATCTTGAAAGGGGGAAAATCCTAAAAATGATGAGGAGGAAGAGAAGGAACTGGCAGAGAGTAAGTAGAGGAGAAGCCAGGCTGAGTCTCCAGCTGGTCCTGGAGAGCAGATGAACACGCCAGGGGGACGTCCACTCAGGAAGCAGGGGCTGCCTTTAAAACTAGAGACTGAGGGAGCTGCGTTTTAACGTGAGACAATGTTCCCCGCTATCTATTTTTAAAAAGAATGTCAAATCACCCCCAAGACAGGCCAGAGCCAATTAAGCTGCTTTTCTTCATCTTCAAAGCCCAGGGGAAGACAGGCCTTGATATTTAACTGCTTGTCTTTTCCCTTTTCCCAAAGAGGGGGAAACCCCTGCTTTAGCCAAAATGGTAAGGAATTGTCCAGATTGGCTGGGGTGGGTGCTGCCCAGGTCAGTGTTTGTATTTTAAAAGCGAATGCCATTCAAACAAAGCAAAACAAAACCCTCTTTAATCTGGTCTTCAAACCAGAAACTAACAAACCTAGTTTTAGGAAATTCATCAGGTGGAATTTCTACCTGTAGGAGTTTCTTTAGATTCCCAGGGCTGCAGGAGCAAAGTACCACAAGCTGGGCGGCTGAGAGCAAGAGAAATTTACAGCCTCACAGTCCTGGAGGCCAGAAGTCTAAGATCAAGGGCTCAGCAGGGCCTCGCTCCCTCTGAAACCTGTGGGAAAGAGTCCGTTCCAGGACACATCCCGTCCTTGGGCTTCTGGTGGCCTCAGGGCTTCTTGACTTGTAGGTGCCCGTCTTCTCCCTGTGTCTTCAGGTCATCTTCCCTCTCTGTGTGTGTGTCCGGGTCCAAATTTCCCACTTTCAAGAGGACACAGTCACGCTGCACTGGAGCACACTCTCATGGCCTCATTTTAACTTGATCGCCTCCGTAAAGGCCTTGTCTCCAAACAAGGTCACATTCTGAGGTCCTGGGCGGTTAGCACTCCAACACATCTTTTTCGGGGGACACAATTTTTTTTTTTTTTTTGCAGTATGCGGGCCTCTCACTGCTGTGGCCTCTCCCATTGCAGAGCACAGGCTCTGGATGCGCAGGCTCAGCGGCCATGGCTCACAGGCCCAGCCGCTCCGCGGCATGTGGGATCTTCCCGGACCGGGGCACGAACCTGCGTCCCCTGCATCGGCAGGTGGACTCTCAACCACTGCGCCACCAGGGAAGCCCTCGGGGGACACAATTTAATATATAACAGGGTTTTGGGTGAGAACGTGGATGGGGACATGATACTCTGGCCTGACCTGCTTCCGCCAGAGGCTGTGACCACCCCGAGGGTGGACTCTGCACACCTCCAGAAGCACTGCTGAAGGCCCCAGGGCTGAAAGCTCCAGAGGCCCTGGGTCTGTCCATATCCAACCCTCTCCTACAGGTTTTGAATTCAACCTGCAGAAGACTTTTTTTCTTCCTAGGGAATTCATCTTCAATTTTAAAAGAAAAATTAGTAGAAAAATGGGGTTCACTTACCTTCCATTTAAACGTGACATATTAAACACCAACTTTTTATATATTTTTATTTTTCTATAAGTTTATTTATTTATTATTTTTCACTGCGTTGGGCCTTCGTTGCTACACACCAGCTTTCTCTAGTTGTGGCGAGCAGGGGCTACTCTTTGTTGCGGTGCGCGGGCTTCTCATTGTGGTGGCTTCTCTTGTTGCAGAGCATGGGCTCTAGGCGCGTGGGCTCAGTAGTTGTGGCTCACAGGCTCTAGAGCACAGGCTCAGTAGTTGTGGCGCACGGGCTTTAGTTGCTCCGCGGCATGTGGGATCCTCCCAGACCAGGGTTCGAACCTGTGTCCCCTGCATTGGCAGGCGGATTCTTAACCACTGCACCACCAGGGAAGTCCCAACACCAACTTTTTAATCTCCTTTTTCTCCCACAGCCTGCTAAGATGACAGTAAGGCAATAAAAATTATTCTTGAAGTATTAACAAAGATTCCAAGTATATGACATTCTAGAAAAAGGAAAACTATGAAGAAGTAAAAGGATCAGAAGTAAAAGGATTGGGGGAGGAGAGAGAGGAACAGGCAGAGCACAGGGGATTTTTAGAGCAGTGAGAATATTCTGTATGATACCATATTGATGAATACGTGTCATTACACATTGTCAAAACCATAGAATGTACACCACCATGACTGATCCCTGGTGTAACCTGCGGGCTCTGGGGGATGAGGATGTGTGAATGTGGGTTCATGGATTGACTGGAACAAATGCACCCCTCCCGTGGGGATGTTTATTGGGGGGGGCGGGGGACGCTGCCTATGTGGGGCAGGAGGTATATGGGAAATCTCTGCACCTCCTGGTCAATCCAGCTGTGAATCTAAGACCACTCTAAAAGATAGTTTAATTATTAAAAATATTAATTAACCCCAAAGACAAGGAGCACAAAAAGGAGGGAAACTAGACACTGTTTGGAAGGCTCACATTAGGAGGAGGAGTGGATGAAAAAGCATGGCTGGGCAGGGCTGCGGGAGGACCGGACTCAGCCCCCGAGCATCCCCCGCCTGCCTGTGTGCAGCGGCTTGGAGGCGTGCCCAGGTGGCGGGTGGGTCCGCGCCGGTCACAGTGGCCCCCTTGCACGCTGGCCGTCTTACTGAGCTGGGACTCTGTCGCTTCTACGGCCCTTTGCTCCTGAAGAGAAGCCCTCTGCTGGGCCATCTGTGGTGGGGAGCATGAACGGCCCCCCAGGTGGGGAAGGAGGCTGGAGAGGGTCTCATGCCCGCGCGCTCCCATTGTCCACTGCACTCAGGGTCACCTCACCCGCTCCCGGGGCCCGTCCCTGAGACCCCTGGCTCTGCGGAGAGCGAGGCGCAGGGGCGGCGGGGGCCTGTCCCCCACCCACCTGGCAGGCGGCCCCGCGGCAGGAATCACCTGCTGCTTCACCTGCCCCGCACCCCGTCTCCCTCGCCTTCATTTTGTGAATAGATGACCACTTACCTGTATCAAAATCCAGACACTTGTTTGGCTGGACCTAGAGTGTATTATGTTTAGCAAATAAGTCAGGCGGAGAAAAACAAATACTCTATGTTATCACTTGTCTGTGGAACCTAGAAAAATGAAACAAATAAATGAATACAGCAGAACAGAAACAGACTCACAGACATAGAGAACAAACCAGTGGTTACCAGTGGGGAGAAGGCAGGGGACATGGCAAGATAAGGGGTAGGGGATTAAGAGACACAAACTACTGTGAATGAAATGAAGAAGCAACCAAGACATACTGTACAGCACAAGGAAATAGAGCCATTATTTTGTAATAACTTTAAATGGAGTACAATACAAAAAAATGTTGAATCACTATGCTGTACACCTGAAACTAATATAATGTTATAAATCAACTACACTTCGATTAAAAAAAAGAAAAAAATCAGTAATAAAAAAAATCCAAGTACTTGTAGAAAGGTGTGTATTTTGAGACGTCTTACCTCTGTCCCCTTCTGCTCCTGCCCGTCCCCCTTTCCTCTACAGGTAACTATTTTTAGGGGTCTTTTGCATCTCCCAACCTGTCCTAGTTCCCTCCCGCCTTCAGTGGGCGGGGCGGGGGTGGGGAGGTTTATGGTGAGGTGTCAGGCTTCCCACTCTGCTAAATTGGTTTCCACTCATTCCATCTTCCAAATATTTGTTGAAATACTCTGTCATCTGCTCTCGCATTTTTTTTCTCCTTGTGAGTTTATACTTCAAACAATTTCGTTACTGTCATTTTAGTGGCCTCATGGGGGAATGGAGAAAAAACCAGCAGGAGATTTCATTCCTGTACCCTCATGCTCTCTCTGTTAACCCTGAACAAACTGCAAGATAGAACTTACTGGAAAAGAGACAGAGCTGACATGTACACCTAAAGGGCAAACGCTCACAGAACCATCGCCAGGCCCAAATATAGGACATGACTGAACCACAGAAGACCCCCCCCCCCCAGCATGCCCCTGATGCCCACAGCTCCCGCCCCCATGAGCACTTTAAGCTAATGGTTGTCACCACGGGGAAGCTGGGTGAAGGGTACAGGGGACTCTGTCCTTTCCTGCAACTTCATGGAGGTTTATAATCATTTCAAAATAAAAAGCTTATACATATATATATATATATAATGATGAATTACATGTACATCAAAATGTGAACCGATTTTTATACCTTTTGTGAGAGTTGCATTCACATACCCAACTGGATAAGTTCGGTTGGGAAAATTCAGAAAAATTATCTGGAAAAGCACATGTTCACCATTTGCTGTCTGTTTAGAAAACATATAAGAAAAACTGGCAGACAAGGAAAGTAGGGGATTCAAAATTTGTAGATACTATATTACTGTCCCCATTTTCGTGATGAGAAAAGAGAGGCGCTCTGTAAGATGCCCAAGGTCCCACGGCTTGCACGGAAATGGCCTTGGTGCCTGTCCAGTGTGAACCTTATGTTGTTGTCACTCAAACTTACAGGGGGTCACTTCCCCAGAGACACTGGTAACCCATCTACAACCACCTTTAACGCTTCACGCTCTCCAAAGCGTAACCACTTTTCTTCCAGAGCGGTTATTATCAACCGACACCGCATTATACACTCACTCATAGTCTTTTTATTGGCCATCTTCCCGTCTCCCCAGTATATAAACCCCATGAGGGGTTTTGTCTGCCTTATTGACCTCTGATCCCTAGTGCCCGGAAAAATGCCTGACACGTAGTAGGCATGCAAGAAATATGAGGTTAATGTAAAAAAATAAATTCATGTTTAAAACAAAGGAATGTATATAAACCTTAAGAGAAAAATAGCTCTTTAGGAGTGCTCTAAATAGGAAGCCTTCTTGCTTAGTTTGAAACCAAAGGCTAGGGAAAAACTTGTCTTCCTCATTATGGATTTTTTTCCAAAATCTTAGACTGGGTGTGTATCAGGAAACCATCAAAATGTTGCAGGCAATGTAATATTAACAGGGCATCTAGCATTTCGTACTAGCTTCATGTCCTTAAAAAGTTAGTAATTGAATTAATAAGTGTAACAACGGTTATCACGAAATCTACACTGTCGCTGAAAATTCAGCTTTCCTCGTTGGCATGTTCGAATCCCCTCTAGCCTCTGTAGGCAGCTGCCCACGTTCTCCTGGTTTGTATGGAGCAGAGGCCCTTTGATCATGGTGCTGATTCCTTGCATTTAGCTGTTATCCCTGTTAGTTAAGACAATATTTCCCCAACTATGGTCCATGTAAGAAAACATTTCACTCGCAAAGAAATCCTTGGGACTTCCCTGGAGGTCCAGTGGTTAAGACTCCGAGCTTCCAGTGCAGCAGGCACGGGCTCGATCCCTGGTTGGGGAACTAAGATCCCGCGTGCTGCGTAGTGTGGCCAAAAAGATAAAAAAAAAATAATAATAAATTTTTAAAAAAGAAAAGAAATCTTATATTTTCGTGTACTCGAAAAAAGGTAACTGATATTCTCACAAGCTGGCCCAAGGAAGCCTGAGGCTATTATGCTGAGTCCCTATGATAATGCGACACAGAAAGTCATTTACAGGTAATCAATTTCCAAGTAGTACTCAACTTTGAAGTCATTCTTTTCACACCCCAGTCCTTCTGACACCTCTCACCTCACTGCGGGCTGAGAGGAGTAATTTCCAGGTAGGAGAAGGAGAAGCATGGGCCTCTGGAGTCTCACCCCGCAGAGGCAAATCTAGCCCATGGGGAAGAGGGAGCACCCTCATTCTATTTGGATGGGTTGCTCAACATCTATGTGCCTCCATTTCCTCATCTCTAAAATGGGGGTACTAGTAGTACTTATCCAGTAGGGTTGGGATGAGGATCGAACAAGTTAATACATTCACATACCTAGTAAACATTAACTCTTCCTGTCTCACTAGAACTTAAGCTTACTGAGGGCAAAGATATGTTCTGTTTTGAGGAATGCAGTGCTCCAGTGCCTATCCAGGGCTGGCATGTGGTGAGCACTCATGAAAATATTTGCAGCATGAATGAGTGACAAATTCTAGCATAGCAAGGATCTGTGCAGCAGCACAGTAGGAAGGGCAGCAACTAACTGTATCTATTGAAATAATGCCGAGAGCTGCATAGTTAATATCTGAATTTAAGCAATTACAGAGGAAGAGTTCTGTCTATGATTGGCAAATCCACGCTGATAGAAGGGAGTCAGGTCCCACTGCGGGCTGGCACTGGTATGAAAGAGCACACAGCACATACAGCATCAAAACCAGGGCAACAGATAAGAGCAGTGACTTTTCCTCGATCACTCCTGGATAAAGATATCAATTCCCCAGGAAGGAGGGATTCGATGTCAAGAACAAAGCAAGGTTCCAGTTTCCCAAACACTTAAGGACAACCAGCTGGCCATGGCATCTCTTTCCCCAGCTCTGCACACCCAGCTCCAACTTCAGCTGCCCCGTCACATGATTCTCAGATTCCTCACTGCCCTGAAAGTACTCCTAGGTACTTTCTGGTTGTCTTAACATGTGGTTCTGGATGGGAGACTCTGCATGCTACCAGCCGGCACAGAGAACAGCAGGAGTTCTAGAAACCACACTTTGTTAACACCGCCTAACAAGCAGCAGCTGTCACAGTGACTACTTCACACTGGTGGACTCCTGGGAGACTCACGCTGAATCACTAAACCACCAAGTCCTCTACACTTGGCTTCCTTTCAAGTCAGGTAGCTGCCTCCCAGGTCTGGAAGAGCTAACTGTCTTAGGCGGTCAGTGGAATATTTTTCCTTTGGAAAGTTATATTCATATTTTCTGTTATAAAAATTTAATTATGGAACTGATGGGAACTCCCCAGCGGTCCAGTGGTTAGTACTGGCCTCCTTCACGGCCGAGGGCCTGGGTTCGATCCCTGGTCGGGGAACTAAGATCCCGCAATCCAAGAGGCCAAATACATAAATAAATACAATTTTAATTATGGAACTAAAAATTTAGAAGAGAAAGAAATCATCCATGATCCTACTGCCCTTCTGCCATCACCGTTATATTGTAGCAAATTTGATGGCAGGTTTTTTTCCGTCTCTCTCGAGTACACGAATACTATCAATTTTACATCCTAATTTTTTCCCGTGAACTTACCATTTTCTTGTCTTTTGTAATGGCTGAATAATATTCCTCACAGGGGATTTACAGGGTTTATGTAACCATTCTCCTGTCATGAAGCAGTTAAAGTTTTACTGTTCTTTCATGCTAGTAAGTAGTGCTATAATAAGCATAGTCATGAACGTAGAGCTTTCAGGATTTAGGATTATTTACTTAGGTGAATTCCCAGAGGCAGACTGACTTGCACACTGGATTGGGGAAGAGACTGACCTCTTCACCAAGGACCAAATAGACTAAGCTGTTTTTTGAGAAAATCAAGTTACCCATCTCCAAGGAAGCCCTAAAATAATTGTTATTATTATTTTTTAAAGTTTTTAGAAAGCAGATATTCTTAGGGAACCTAACGAGGAGGCAGAATTCAACGAATCTGGGAACCACGCTTCTTGGCTCCGAGTTGGAGCAGGGTCTTGTCGGCCCTCCCGTCTGACGAGTAAATGGAATGAGGGTGAACATGGCCTTTTCTCTCTTAACACCCTGAGGTCCATCATCTCTATTTCACGTCAAGTTGCAGAGGAAGCAGGACTGATACACCCTGTGAGGTCCATCTCCCTGTCTAGCCCTCCCCCACTTTATTATCAAGAGCCCATTTTAATGAGCGTCAGCATAACTGATGAAGGGCAGGATTGCCGTGAGGGTTGGAGCTCTGCCTCCAGACCCCGCAAGGCCTGGGGATCGTATCACCCTTCCCCTGCCCGGCACCTTCCTCCCAGACCTCACCCCTTTCCCCCCGTCCCAAGCACTGGGTAGAAAAGCTGGGCTGCAGGAAAGCTCATCCCCTCCAGTCCCAACACCAGGGATGGTTCTAATTACTTAGGAGTTCCTTCCCTCACCGCCCGTGGAAATAAACAGGGTCATGGAGACTGGGGACCAACTGTCACACCGTTTGTGCCTCTAAGAATGGAAACCCACCAGCTCTGTTCCTCTTGCTTAGTCTGGCCTTTCATCCAGGGGTGTCTGACACTCCCTCCCCGCCAAAAAAAAAAAAAAAGCCCTTTTAGGCCCCTTGACACTGTTCCCTTCACAGGTATTTATTTTGGCAAGAGGAAATGGCACGGGTCACATTGTCTGAAAGAGGCAGGCGGGATGGGCTGGACACGGGACTTGAAGGCGCCAGGAACTTCAGTCTGCCTGGTGAGTTACAGGCCGTTACGGGGCTGTCTGCGATGCTGGAAGCCTTCCTGCCCTTTGCTTTTCTGTCTTTGATTCAGGAGAAAAGAAGGGCTGGTGGGAAGCAGAGAGTATGCAGAGCCAGCCCTGGGAAGTGCCTAACTGTCTCCTGCTGAGCATCCGTGTGGCCAAGGTCCCTCCTGCACCTGTGCTGGGGACTGGACGTTGTGCTCCGACAACATTCTTAGGCTGGATCCCAACCCCCAGGGTGATGATGTGAGGAGACAGGACCTTTGGGAGGTGATAAGGTCATGAGGAGGGAGCCCTCGTGAATGGGATTAGTGTCCTTATAAAAGAGGTCCCAGAGAGGTGGGGTCCCAGGGAGAAGGTGACCACTGGTGACCCGGGGAACAGGCACTCACCAGACACCGGGTCTGTTGGTGCCTTGACCTTGGACTTCCCAGACTCCAGACTGTGAAAAATAAACGTCTGTTGTTTACATCACCTAGTATCTTTGTTATAGCTGCCCAGACAAAGACAGACACTTAAAACCAGGGCTGGTTGCCTAAGCCCCGAGCGTGCAGGGCTGTGTCCTCGGGGCAGTGCTGGGAGGTGGCCGGGTGGGAGGGTAACAGACTGGACTGGTCCCCTCTCTGCCTCTGACATCCCGTGTAACCCTGGGGACATCACTCAGGCCCGCGGGGTTTGGGGTGCTCATCTATGAAACACATCATGTAGAGTGGTGGATGATGTGGCCTCCAAGTTCTTTTGGAGCTGGGACAGCCCAAGAGTCTGCGACACCCATTGTTAATTGCACAATGGACTTAATTCTAGGGACCACGCTCAACCCAGTGCTCTCTCGTCTCCAAGGACCTGAGGTCCTACTGGCACCAGGCAGGGATGCCACCAGCACCACCCCCCCCGCCCCCCCGCCCTGCTGGGCTCAGGTCTGTAAATGGCATCTGCCTTCCAGCTGGAGAAAGCAACTGCCTTCGAGCAGTTCCCCCTGTCACTTCAGGTACATTTTCAGGTCTTCTGGAAAAATAATATTCCGTTGTGAACACAGGGCGAATGAAGGTAAGCAACTTTGGTTCCAGAAGTGCTTCCTTCAGGGCCACCCTTCCTCAGCAGAAAGGAAACACAGGCTTCTGAGTTCAATGAATTCCGCTGCCTGTTAGGCTGCTCACAAATTGCTGGGCTATCAAGGGAGGATTGGGGTTTAAAGCATCTTTTACTGGCTATCAGCTACAGTTTCACCTACTATTGGAATTCGATATTAGCAATGACTTCTTAGAGACGGGAAGTGTCTGAAATTGCCCTGTCTAGAAAAATGCGGGTCGATGGATTTCTTAATAAATATGTAAGAGCGAGGACTTCTGTGAATCCAGGCTGACTAATGCCAAGTGGTAATTAACTTGCGTGCATTCTTAGGTTTTCAAAGCCAAGTTGGAACAACTTATAAAACAAATGTTTTCTCGTGAGAGGGGGAATTGCAGGCTCGTGCCAGAGCCCGCTCCTTCTGGGAAGTGACCTAGTGAATCTTTCAAACCCATTCACGTCCTCCCAGGAGCTGCTTGTTTCCTCCTGGTGATGTTAGAGAAAAAACTCGAGCCCTATAGGACTTGAACTTGATTTCTGTAAGATGGTTAGAGATGAGGGTGTGGCCATGTATTCATCCGACAGTGTTGACTGGCCATCAGGTACCGGTACTGCAGACACAGTAGGTGAGATTTAGTCCAGAGGTGACAATGGAGGGTGATTATTAGTAGCCTGGAGATGCCGTAGGAGCGCCCCAAAGGAAGTGCTGTGATACCTAAGGTGACACCTGAGGGTTGTAGACTGTCCCTGGGCAGATGAAGGTGGTGTGTTTGTGCTCCAGGCAGAAGGAACAGCATATGCAAAGGCCCCAACGTAGGAGAGAGCACGGAAGGAGTGGGCAACAGAGCAAAGTGTGGGCTGGGGGTAGAGCGGGGCGGAGATGAGGGAGGAGGTGTCTGATGACAAGCCGGTCAGGCACTGGAGAGCTTGAAAGCGCAATGAATGAATCTGGACTTTATTCTAGAGCAGGGCTTCTCAGCTTTGGCACTACTGACGTCTGGGGCTGGATGAGTGTATTGTGGGCCAGGGCAGGTGGCCGCCCTGTACCTTGAGGGATGCTCACCAGTATCTCTGGCTCATGCCCACAAGATGCCAGCAGCATCTCCCCAGTCATCACCATCAGAAGGGTCTCCAGACATTGACAAATGGCCCCCTGGTTGTTGGGGGGTGGAAAACCTCCGCCTGCTGAGGACCCTTGCTCCAGGGGCCGTGCGGAGCGTGGACGGGTCTCGAGCAGCCCCGAGGCCCTGAGAGCAGGAAAGTCTGCAGCATGAGTTGACAGTCCTTTCCTCTGCTGTCACTCCCCATCTCTCTTCCCTCCTCTGAAGGTGAGCTTCTTGTGGGTATCAAACGCTGCAGGAGAAAAAGGAGTTGCTGTGTCTTTACTCAGAAACTGGAACTAGAAAGACTTTCCTCTTCTGATGAATTGGTGTACTCACCTTTGTGTTGCCAGAGCCCTGAACGGTTTCCCAAAAGCGTAGAATCATCTTTCCACTCAGCTCCAGCGTAGAATCATCTTTCCACTCAGCTCCACCAGCCTCTCTGAGCAGGTGTGAGCTGCTCACTGGGGCCCAAGGGGAGTGGACACAGCAGATGGGCAGGCGGGGACCTCAGGAACCGATGTTGCATGTCTCCGTCTCCCGTCCAGCTGTGGGACCATTGTGTAGGATTTTGGAATTGTTCAAGAAAAACAGGAAATCCAGACTTCTGTGTAAAATCTCCCAGTGTTTAACTATTGGCAATAAATTAAAATGTGTATAAGGTATGTGCCAGGCTCAATCCAATAGACTTCGGGATTTTTTCTGCTCAAGCCTTGTTTGTAACCTCTCAATCTGTTTTTTTTTTTTTTAAGTGAGTGAGTTTTTTTTTTTTCCTTTAATTAATTAATTTATTTATTTTTGGCTGTGTTGGGCCTTCGTATCTGTGCGAGGGCTTTCTCTAGTTGCGGCGAGCCGGGGTCACTCTTCATCGCGGTGCGCGGGCCTCTCACCGTCGCGGCCTCTCTTGTTGAGGAGCACAGGCTCCGGACGTGCAGACTCAGTAGTTGTGGCGCACGGGCCCAGTTGCTCCGCGGCATGTGGGATCCTCCCAGACCACGGCTCGAACCCGTGTCCCCTGCATTGGCAGGCAGACTCTCAACCACTGCGCCACCAGGGAAGCCCCTCAATCTGTGGTTTTTGTTTTGATCTTAAAAAAAAAAAATGTATCCCTTTTTTCTTTTTTTAATATTTATTTATTTATTTGGCTGCCTTGGGTCTTAGTTGCGGCACTCGGGCTCTCCAGTTGCGGCAAGCAGGCTCAGCAGTTGCGGTACGCGGGTCCTAGAGCCCATGGGCTTAGTTGCCCCGAGGCAGGTGGGATCTTAGTTTCCCGACCAGGATCAAACCCACGTCCCCTGCATTGGTAGGCGGATTCTTAACCACTGGACCACCAGGGAAGTCCCTGTCCCTTTTTATTTTTTGCTCTGGTTTTAATTTTTTTAATTTCATTTTTTCTTCTTGGAAGTAGAGGCTTGTGTTGTGTGTCTTTCTATTAGCCCCACCCAAATCCATTTCCACCTTTCCCCACCTCGCCCTGGGTCCTGGGAACAATGGCAGGCCTCACCCGGTGACACTGGCAGGGTTCAGGGGATGGAACTGAGTTGGACTAATTCCCCCAAGCCCCCCTCCCCCATCTGCTGACCCCCCCGTGGGAGCTGGCTCAAGTTGGGCAGCCTTGCCTACAGCACCCTCTCCGGGCCCTGGAATCTGCTCCCTGCTCCCCATCCTTCTAGGGCAGGGGACCCAAGAAGCCTTGACACCTTGACCATAACTTGTTGGTTTCCCTCAACCCTGCCCAAATCTCTGTGGACAGCCCCATCATCTCTCCTCAGTCATCTAGTCTGAGGGTCCCATTTGCTTCCTGCCAGGGCCTGTGACAGACAAAGTATAAGTCATCCAAAGTAGACCATGGGGAGGTTGGGGGATTGGGTTTGTGAACAATATAAATACTAGGTTGGTCTCAGAGGATGGGTATCAATAGGACGGATGGGGAACAATAACCACAACATAAACAGGGCGAGTGTCTAGATCTTCTTTATCCAGTCAGGTCCCCCTCACCTGACATGAGCTCGAACCCTTGGTTTAGAGCAGCTCTTGGCATTTTCAAGTGTAACAGCGTTTGTCCAGTGTGAATATCATTGTTTCCAACATGGAGGGCCTTCCCTGGAGGTGAAGCCAGTGCGTGAGGAATTTCACAGAGGCCTTGCTGGCCTGCTGCTCCCACCCCCCACGCCCCCAGGGCTTATTTCTGCCTCTTTGTCCACTTCTCTTTGCTCATCATAACCATCTGGTCCTTTTTAGGCCCTGCAGTGCAGCAATTGAGAGCAATTGCTTTTAAATTAGGGACTTTCGTGTTGCAGTCTCAGCTCTTGTCACTTCACCTGTGTGGCTGGATACAAGGTATCTCGTCTCTTCAGTTTCCTCCTAACACAAACCTCTTTGGGCGGCCGAAAGGATTCAGTCAGAAAACATAAGGACAGAACTTTGCACTGCTCCTGGCACGGAGGGTGCCCAATAAATAGAAGAGATTATTAACCACTCAACCCCTGTTGCCCAGGAAGCTGTGAACTGTTGACAGTTCACGTGTTTATGGGAACATCTGTCCGTTTCCAACACACAGTGACTTTCGTTTTGTGCAATGACCCTGAATCAATGCAGGATCCTAAATGGGCCTCTGGATCATCAAAGAGAGACCGTGTTACATTCAGCCTAGTGGTCAATAGATCCTCACTGTTTCCGCATTTTGAAAATTCCTACGACGGTTTCAGTGTCCAGTCACCTCTGTCCTCCCATCCTCCCCTGTGTGTTTCTCGAGGATTGAGATGGAGGCTGACAGGTGACACCTGCAGATCCATTAGCATCACAGGGACGGTTCCCCCACCATCTCCACCGGGAGACCCCAACTCACTGAGAGCAGGACGTTGCTTCCTTCTGCCTCTGCACTGATTGGGGACTTGCTGTTCCCTTTCTATGTGCCCATTTCCGTGAGAAGCCTGTTCTCCCGATGTCCTCTTAACTTGCCAGGACAACAGATTTCACATGAAAATCAGCATGTCACTTGCTGGGACCATAAGGCCAAACACGCTGAGCTGGGAGAAAGGGAGATGGGAAGGTAGTGGTGATTCAAACCCAATAAAGCTGACACGGATTAAAGGGAAATATTGAACCCTCTCCTTGTGTTCAATGTGAGACTTGATTCACTCTTAAAAACTGGATTATGTGCCCCTGCAATCCCCCCCAGTAGCTCTACCCCTTAGCCTCTTACTCAGGGTGAGGCGGTACAAAGTCACGATCCTGGATTACAGGCTGTGCTGTCCCATTACACAGCTCCCGGTTCCTTATCTGTCAGTTTGACTAATAAAACCAGCAATGTCTCGATTGGCATTTATTGGACATGTGCCACGTGCTAGTCCTTGTGAGGATTATCCCTTTCATCCCCCCCAAACAAACCTATGAGGTGGAGACTCTTTATCGGCTACCCTATTGGACAGCACGGTGCCCGACAGTGGTAGATCTGCGGGTTGGGCAGGATGACTTAAGATGCATTTGCAGACGGGGAAGAGGCGAGATCCGAACCTGGGACAGAGTCTAGGGCTCTCAGCGTCTAGAGGGCAGGAGGAGAAGAAAGACGCAGCACAGGAGGCAATGACAAATGAGAGTGTGGAAACCAGAGGCCAAAAGCACCGCCGCCTGCTGGGCTGCATCCCTTACAGAAGGCAAGCGTTTGCTGGGGGAGGGCAGCTTCCAGTGAGAGCCACTGATCAGGCTTCTCCAAGAGAAGCTGGACCCTCCAAGGAAACAGTAGAAAGCATTGTGGGTGAACGCAGTGCAGCTAGGAGCTGCACACTTTCCCCGGGTCTGGGGTATAACCGAGTCACTCCCGAGACCTCAGCCGGCCCTCCCTCAGGGAGATGAATCAGACCATCCAGGCAGCCATCCTTGGTCATCCTCTGGCCTCCCGCTCATCCGTGGCACCACGCCTACTGTGCGCCAGGCGTGCACTTGGGCTACAAGCATAAACTAGACGTGGTCCACCCTTCCAGAAGCTCACGGCTGCGCAGGAGGACAGGAAGCCTGCAGTCACATCTCAGGCAGCGGATAGGTAGCCTCTCAGGTCAGCATCAAAGGAGAAAACATGGAGCATAATCAAAACTACCTGTGGGGAAAACAAGCCTCCCGGGAAGTGGTACCTGGCGCCTGAAACACCGTCTCCCAGTAAAGACAATGCAGCCAGTTTCCCCAAACCACAGAACAGGTGGCGGTTTAGCACCAGAAGAAGCGCTTGGCCTGGCTTGCGTTTTGAGGTCATGTTGTACGAAAAATATGTGTTGTAGCTTGAGACACGGGTGTGTGAGATGCTCCCAGCACGAGAGGATCAGAACTGGATGCACGTGTTCACTGATCCACACTCCAGGGCATATGCTTATGGTGGGGAGGGCTGGCAGAGCCCACACTTTATTGACGTTGGTTTTCATTGAAAGTTTTCCTTGAGCACCTACAGTGGAATTCACTTGAGCTACATGTGTATGTGAAGGGGCTCGACTGCGAAAAGATGATCATGGTGCCATGTGGCAAACGCGACACTCTTTCAGAGCAGGTGAGACTTAGGTCAGAAGATGGAACAGGAACCCCTCACAAGGCTTCCAGCGATCCAGAGGGGCCAGCAACGGTTCTGGTCTTTGCCGACGTGGATGGGGAAGCGAAAGGAGCTGGGTTAATTCCAGGCCCTCTGCACAAAGAGGAGTGGGAGAGACCCCTGCCCCAGGAGGAGCCTCTCATGGCCCCGCAAGGAGGGTCAGAAGGCAGCGCACTGGCCACAGAGGGAAGAAAAGTCTCAGGTCCTGCCCCTGCATCCTTTCTATGCCCCCTTCCATGCAGTCCTCCCAGGGGACTCAGCACCAGGCTTCTGCTCAAGTCCAGCCATCTTGGGTGGAGCCTCCCCGAGTCAAGCATGAACCCTAACGATGGGGTCTGGCTGTGCAATTCCCTGGGGTTGCTGTCACAGGTGCACAGAGGATCACTGCCATTCCCCCCCTGCTTAGCTTCTTCCCTCCCCCTGGGCCTCTCTGACCAGCCCGTCTCCTGTTGCAGACGCACTTCCCCTGGGTTCACCACGTGTTTACCCGCAGGCTCCGAGCACGGCCAGCTGAGGGCGGCTGACCCGCCACCTTCCACTGGGCTTCGCCAGACACCACTAGCCTGGCTGGCTTCTGGAATCTTTCCCGAGAAGGGGACAAGGGAAGATTCCAGAGACCAGCCAGCTCCTAAGGGTGTGGTAGCCCTTGATGACGTAGAGGACACCTTGATGACTTCGCCCCTAGGATCGCTCTTACAGACCCGTGATCTGTAAGATCCCCACTAAGGATCTGACGGCGGACTTCAGACAACATATTCCTGCCCAGCTCAGGTGTCCCCAGACACGACCCGGGGTGACCCACGACGTGCCCTATTCCACGAAGCTTGCAGAGTAATGATGACGCTTCTGTATCTTACTTCTCCACCTCGATCGCCTAAGGTCACTTTCCCAAGAAAGGGGAGTGCCTTTTCTGCCTCATCGCTGCCCTCGGCCTCATGGCGTCTTGCATCAGGGCTCCTGCAAGAGGAGGGGGAGGATGGGGGCCATCCCCCCTCCTGCTGGGAGCACGGCATCCACTGGGGGCCCAGGTTCAATCATCACAGGGGCAGAGACCACTTCTTCTGCTGCTCCGTGGGTGAGTTTCATTCTTTAGGGCATCATAAGGGGAAAAGCTTAGTATCCAAATGGTACAATTCTTCCTGAATGGAATTTTCCAACCATTTCTGTTTCCAGGGTCCCACGCATCCAAAACAAACAACACAAAAAGAACAAATGGATGTACATGGTTATGAGAGTTAACTGTACAGCCACAGAGTGGAAGCTCCGTGAAAAGGCCTCCGGCCTCCGGGCTTGGACCTTCCCCACCTCCCTGTGTGCTGACTGACCACCTGCCATGGAAGAGACTTGACCTCAGCCATAGAGAGAAGAAATTCTGGGGCCAGGGTGTCCTCCCTTCTCTGCTAAGTTCAGCCATCCCTCCCCCTCACTTGGTTACTCTTCAGCCTCCAGCCTCATTTCTCATTAACTTTCCTGCAAGGTTTGGAGAAGCCCCAGGAGGGAAGACACCATGCCTGGTGTCTTCAGCAGAGCGGCGCCCAGGCAGTGCTGAGCATGTGTTTGTTAAATAGTGAATTCCAGTTGCTACCTGCCCAGGTAAATCGTTACCCTGGGAGGGAACACGGCCTGGGTGCTGCTGGGTGACTGGGATTGAGACTGTGTTTCAGTCTCAATTCAGACTCAGTCTTCAACATAGGAGGTGATGGAAACGGTGTCAAGAGGAGCAGAGGGGCGGCCGTGTATGAAGCGACCATCCAGCCGGTACCTCTGCCTCGGGGCTGGCCCCCTCTCCACCTCTCTCACTCTGCACACACACATCTTGTCCGCCATTTATAAACCAGAGTTAAAAAATAAAGCAGAAATGACCCCAAACCAAGACATTCAAAGGAACAACAACCACCAAAAAAAGAGATTAAGAAGAGGACAAGACGTAAGATGGACATTTAAGAAAGATCATTTGTTTTTGTGGAAAAATGGTTAAGATCGGTAAAAACTAAAATGTGGATAAGAACTGGGTGTGAGCTTAAAGAAATTTAAATGATTTCTAAGTCACGATAAAAGGAATTTTTAAAAGATAAAAGTTGAGGCAAAAATACAGAGAAGAGAAACATTTTAAACAGTGGCTGGAAGGAAAGGAAGGCAGTTAGTTAAAAATGGATAGGGCTTCCCCGGTGGCGCAGCGGTGGAGAGTCGGCCTGCCGATGCAGGGGACGCGGGTTCGCACCCCGGTCCGGGAGGATCCCGCATGCCGCGGAGCGGCTGGGCCCGTGAGCCACGGCCACTGAGCCTGTGCGTCCGGAGCCTGTGCTCCGCAACGGGAGAGGCCACAACAGTGAGAGGCCCGCGTACGGCAAAAAAAAAAAAAAAAAAAGGATAAAGTTATAAACCAAAGACCGGAAGAACATGTAAAGACTTAGAACGATAAAGAAAATAAGGTTATGTGCAAACTGATAAAATATCTTCAAACAGTACCCAAAACGTAAGGCTCTCCAGGCAAAGGTGATTGAAAGTACAAAGCAGCCGGCTGGGAGCCAGGGTGAGACGAAAACCATCCTCTGACCTCAGTGCCCACGGTGAAGGCGCCCAGCCGGTGCCACTGGGTCTGGGGTCCAGGACGCCCCCCGGGGCCTCGGGCAGCCTGTCTGTTGTCTCTGCTGGGCTGACCAGGGCCCCAGGACTCGCCTTCGAAAAGAGCTGCCGCCACCCATCCGCCCGAGTCTGCCTCAAGCCCCAGCGCCCAGGAGCCCCCATGCTGGGAGGGAGAGCCCATCTCCCCGACACCCTCCGCTCCCTCCCACCATTGCAACAGGATGCTCGACCCACACACTCCTTCCAGGGCACAAACACGGGGGAAGGCCCCTCCTGGGCTGAAGGGGAAAACCCAGCACGAGAAGGCTGATGAAAGAACGGAAGAGAAACCGCAATGGGTCCATACTGCGTGCTCGGCGTTGTGAGGTGACACGCAGACGCTGCTTCCCTTAGGGACCCTCCCAGCGCAGGGTAGGTGCAGCACTGTGCCCACTGCACAGATGGGAAACCTGAGGCCTGGGACCCTTTGCCCACCCCCTCTCTAGCCTCTGCAGGTCCGGTGCTCTGTGCTGACTGTGGAACTTTCCCCACTGATTCTCAGCGTCTTTTCCCCCCTTGGAGCTCTTGGAGTGTCTGCTCTCTTTTCAGCCTGTTCATTCTGGCCGACAGTCAATTCCAACTGGTGCTCAGCTTCTCTCCTGATATACGTGTGTTACACGGACATTCTGTACCCAAGTATCAAGAGATGGAAGCTCTGGCATCAGATTTAATGCTACCTCCATTTTGCTCACTAAACAATAAGAAAGCCCCCCAGGGGACCCCTAACAGCTGAAGATCTCCACAGCCTCCCCAGGATGCAGGCCGTCGCCCTAAATATAGCTGAATGATTCTGACATTAATAACGACGCTTTCTAGGAGCGGGAGCCACACAGGGTCCACAGGAGACCAACGCCCCTAATTCACTAACAGCTTTTGAAAGGTACGTACCCAGAGAGAAACTGCTAAGTCAACCCACGGACAGTATTTGCCAGGCGTCAGCTCGTGGGCAGGTACAGCGGGCTTCCCGAGCGCCTCTCCTGCCCTGGAAGAGCCTGTCAGTGGATTAGGAGAGGGATACAAGGTGGGAGTAATTAATTGCCAGCGGTGTAGAGATACTGAAAGCCAGGAGTTCAGAGGCAGATCTGGACTCACCTGTGACGTTGGGCTTCTCGCTTATAAACGCATAATAAGGCCTGTAAGCGTTCCCAGAGCTCATTTCTGCAAAGCATTGCTGGCACGTGGTCATGTGAGAAGGGTAGCCATGCTCGCGAGTAGGTTAGACGTGACATGTAGACAGCGTGGATGCCATGGGCTGGACCGAGCGAGCTGCCCCCAAGAGGAACTGGGTGGGATTGCGGCTCCGCTCGACGACAATGTGACAGTTCCGTGCTTCCGGCTCAGGGCTCCTCCACCACGGCAGTGTGGACATCTGGTGATGCCTGGAGACATGTGCGTTACTGTCACCACGGGTGGGGAGGGGGGACGGGGGAGGGGTGTGCTGGCATCTAGTGGCTGGAGACTAGGGATGCTGCTCACCACCCTGCAATGCGCCGGGCAGCCCCACAGCTGAGAATTACCCAGCCCACGTGGCAGGAGCACTGAGGCTGAGAAGCCCGGCTGAAAAAGCTTTAGCTGGTGAGCCTACCAGGCGGGCTGTGCTGGGCATGACCCCCAGAGGGTCTCGGTCGGGAGGTTTCAGGTAAGATCCTTGTCCCAGCATACACAGCCAGAGATACGGAAGCAGGCGGCCCAAAACTGCTCTACAAGGCGGAGGTTAAACTTGGCAAGTGTGGAACAACTCACAGGGGCTTTGCATCCTGAAGTTTTCCAAACCTTCCCAAGTACCTAACTGTACTGAGTCCCAAAAAAGTCTTTGAAGGTCGGTGTCAGGCCCCTTATACAAACGAGGAAGTGGAAATACAGAAAGTCTGACTTGCCCATGGTCCTAATAGCCACCAAATGGCAAGATTAGGACTTGAATCCAGCACCCAGCTCGTTGCCTTGCATTCAATAGCAAATACTTGTTGACAGAATGAATAATTAAATAAACCAAGCAATAGGGACTTCCCTGGTGGCGCAGTGGTTAAGAATCCGCCTGCCACGGCAGGGGACACGGATTCGATCCCTAGTCCGGGAAGATCCCACATGACGCGGAGCAACTAAGCCCGTGCGCCACAACTACTGCGCCTGTGCTCTAGAGCCCGTGAGCCACAACTACTGAGCCCGTGTGCCACAACTACTGAAGCCTGCACACCTAAAGCCCGTGCTCCGCAACAAGAGAAGCCACTGCAATGAGAAGCCCGCGCAGCACAACGAAGAGTAGCCCCCGCTCACCGCAACTAGGGAAAGCCCGCGTGCAGCAATGAAGACCCAACGCAGCCATAAATAAATAAATAAATAAACAAACAAATAATAAATAAATAAATAAAACAAGCAATAAATTCAGTACTGACTTAAATGCATTGTCTTTCCACTCTTGCATGATGACTCTTTAACTCTCGTAAGGTTTTAGAAGATGAAATCATGAAACTGAAATTACATGAGTTATACTAAAAGGTGATAGGAGCAAAGAGTTTCTTTTTTGAACTGATTTTTAAATTGTCAAGACATCCTCACCCAGGAATGGAAAATTATCTTAATCCATCATGCCGAACTTTCAAAGAAAGGGAAGAATGGCCTTTTGAGACTTGAACTGTTAATATGTGATGTTAATGAACAGCGCAAATCTTACCTGCTTCTGAGCATTTTTTTTTTTTATTTAAAAGAGACTTCACGCAATAAAGGGTTAAACGTCAAGGCTAATGGTTTAAAATGAGCACTTTAAAAGTTTGCCCTCTACTGGAAAGACATAGAAATGCATATAACGTTTAGAAAAGGTTATGCCTTCCTGATTCCTTACGGCAGTGCTTTTGCCTCCGTGCTCGCCTGAGCTCTCAGGAAACAGGAGAGCGGCTGCTGAATCGTGTCACATTCCTACGTTGAAGCCCCATGCCAGTGCCTCAGGACGTGGCTGTGTTTGGAGATGGGGCCTTTAAAGAGGGGATTCAGTTACAATGAGCCCTTTGGGGTGGCCCCTAATCCAGTCTGCCTGGTGTTCTTATAACACAAAGAAGCACCAGGACGACGGTGCACAGAAGAGAGACCAGCTGAGGACGCAGAGAGAAGGCGGCCATCTTCAAGCAAGGAGAGAGGCCTCAGGAGAAACCGGCCCTGCCCTCACCTTGATCTTGGACCTCCAGCCTCCAGAACTGTGGGGCATAAGCATCTGCAGTGCAAACTACCCTGTGTGTGGTATCTGTCACGGTGGCCCTCGCTGATTCCTACAGCTGCTACTTGGAAACAAGCTTCCCCACTGATGAGGAGGTTAAACAGCTGGTATATCACTGAGCATCTGCTCTCTACACGTGTGTTCTACCTCCCAAGCGGCCTCTTGCAGGGTTGATGGCCGTCTGACTAAGGTGAAGTGCCAGGTGTCCTATGAAGAGGGCAAGCCCCACGTGGCGCTCACCCCGGCTGGTTTCCTCGCCGCTGCCCAAGCACCCCATCCATGGGTGCGTTACAAATGCTTGACTTGGCAGATCTGCTAAGGGAAGAAAATTCATCTAATGCTTTACACAGTAACACCTAAATAAGTGTGAATTTTCTGTTTCATACCTCTGGTTGCCCATTAATAGGGGGAATCTAAACTTATCTGTAATGGGAACTACTCAGGCCATTTCCCCACCTACCACTTTGTCAGGGAAGGAAGTGTGTTTTCAGGAACTCTGTTACCCCTTCGAAGGGTGATGCTTCCTGTGTCAGAAACAAGACATGACTCCTGTGGGTGAACCCCTCACAAGCGATAATAAAGTGCGTCCTAAGTACACGGAGCACATTCCAAGGAGCCTTTTCAAGCCACGTGTGCCGGTACCTGACTCGTGTGTCCCTGGTCCCGACACCTCTCTGTGGTTTTCCCTCTCAGGATCTCCTTCCCAGCCCCGGCGTCCACCTGGGCACTCTCACTGGCCAACACTTCGCCCTCCCTCCAAACACACATGTGCTGGACCCACTTCCCTGTGTGGGCCAGGCTCTGCCCAGGACCCACACTGCCATGGCCCTGGGGGCTGGGGACACATGTAAACGGGGAGAACTGAGTTCGACCCTAATCCAACTTTAGGAGGTTGACGTCCATTCTAAAATCCAGCCATGACATTCAGGATTTCAGACATCCAGATGGGGCAGCAGTGAACTAGTTGGCAGTAGACACAGAGGTGTTTCCCTGAAAGGGAGGGCCCCTTGCCCGAGAAGGAGACCCCGGGGCCACGTCTGACCCAGGAACACGCGGGCCAGTCGGTCATCTTGGGGTTGCGGCCGTGTCCCGTGGGCTCTGTGGAGCAGGCCACCGCCATCGTCATCCTAGGGGACGCTCACGAAATGAAGCCCAGGACCACAGCCCAGCAGGGGCCTAAGAGGAGGGGGCTGCCAGCTGGAGGGGGCGTGTTCTTGCTGGAGCTCTGCGAGGCCACGTGGAAGAACCGAGGCTGAAAGATAAGGAGGGGAGCAGGATAGGAGCACAGAAGATGTGGGTGAAGGCACAAATGGGAAAACCTGGGGACCACGCGTGAGGAGAATTACACACACCACGGTTGACAGCTCTGGATCCAAAAGGTTAGGGATGATCGCACTCAGACTTATATTTCAGAGTGTATGTTGGATGCCTACTTCAAAACAGCCATATGTGGAAGCTTGGAGCAGGCAAAGATCTTTTAAGAAAAACTGAAACGTGCTACCCATAAAGAAAAAAGTTGGTAAATTGGGCTATATTAAGATTAAGAACCTGTGTCTCTAAAGAGACACTGAAGAGGGTGGAAAGGCCGCCCACAGAGGGGGAGAAGGCACATCATCAGGGAAAAACACGCTAAAATCACCACGAGAGTCTAGTGCACACTCACTGGAATGTCTGAAAGGAAAACAACGGGCAGCATCAAGTGCTGGTGAGGGCGTGGGCAACAGGAACCCTCGTAAACTACTGGTGAGAATGGAAATGACTACAACCACTTCGGGAAACTGCACTTCTCTAAGACTGATCATGTGCATATTCTAAGGCTTAGCAATTCCACTCCAAGGGGTACACTCAACAGAAGTTCCTACACAGCTCCCCCAAAGACACACACAAGGTTGTCTGAAGAAGAACTGTTTGCAACAGTACAAGACCAGAAACCGAACTGCCCATCAGCATGAGAATGGACACATCAGTGGTGGGATGTTCCCACAGGGGAACACCATTCAGCAATGGTTCTCAAAGCGTGGTCCCTGGACAAGCAGCATCTGCATCACAGGGCATCTTGTTAGAAAAGCAGACCCTGAGGTCCCACCCCAGACCTACCGAATCTGAAATCTGGGACAGGGCACAGGTGCTAACGGGTCAGCCACATTACCTACAGGCACACCTGGTAAAGAAAGAGTCCCCGTCCCACACCTGCCCTCCAGGAAAGCCATGGTTTCTGTCTGACTCAGTGCTTCTGTCTTAACCTTCTGCCTCTCTGAGCTCTATGAATGGCCGGACCCACCTTCATTTTTTCATACAAAGGGGAAATGTCCCCGCTGGCTGTGCTTCCTGAGCTGGGCTGGGGGTGGTGACAAGGCATGAAGGAGACCGGACCCCAGGAAAATCAAAAGCATTCTGCTTAAATACACAACAGTGTCCACAGCAGCACTACTCACAACAGCCAAGGCATGGAAGCAACCTAAGTGGCCACTGACAGAGGAATGGATAAAGAAGACGTGGTACATATATACAGTGGAATATTACTCAGCCATGAAAAGGAATGAAGTAATGCCATTTGCAGCAACATGGACGGACCTGGAGATTATCATACTAAATGAAGTAAGTCAGACAGAGAAAGACATATATGATATCACTTAGAGGTGGGATCTGAAAAAAGGATACAAATGAACTTATGAACAAAACAGAAATAGACTCACAGACATAGAAAACAGACTTATGGTTACCAGAGGGGAAAGGGCAGGGGGGAGGGATAAATTAGGAATTTGGGATTAACAGATACACATATAGATGTATAAAATAGATAATCAACAATGACCTGCTGTATAGCGCAGAGAACTATACTCAATATCTTGTAATAACCTATAATGGAAAAGAATCTGAAAAAGAATGTATGTATATGACTATATATGAATATATATATAACTGAATCACTTTGCTGTACACCTGAAATGTAAATCAACTATACTTTGATTAAAAAATTAAAAATCGAATATTTTTTTTTAAATTTAAAAAGCATTCTGTTTAAATTATCAAGAAAACATGAACAAGTCATCCTGGTGTCTCCCGCCTGGATGCTGGATGAATCTGAGTGGGGGTGAAGACAGAATGAGCCCCACTGAGTCCTGAGACGCTGACCCTGGGCCCGGCAGCGGGAACCAAGCGTTGAATGACAAATGGCTCCTTTGATAACGGTCTTTCCTACCGCAAAGGCCTGGGACAGCCTGTGTGAACAAGGACAAAAGGGAGCCAGAGGGGCTCTGCTCTCCCTCTTCTGGGTTCTAACACACTCTGGGGACAGACCCTGCTTCTGAGCCTCAGCTCCGACCTGGGAAATGTAATGACCCAACCAGGCCAGGCAGAGGGACCATCCCGATGTGCTGAGCGGCCAGCGGAGAGTAACTCTGTGTCTCTTTCACCACGCCTTCACTGTCTAAATGCCCCTGGAATTTTCTTGAACATGTAAGTATTTCAACAACTGTGTTATCCTCTCTTCCTCAAAAGGACACTGTGAAGTGCCTAGTTTCATTTAGTTCAGCATCCAGGTGCTTATGTGAGGAATCATTTTAGGGATCTGTCCGTCTGTCTCTGTTTAGAATGCAATCGCTTCCCCTACCCCCGGAGCCTCCATCCCTGCAGTACAAAAAAAAGTAAACTGTCTCATCAGTAATCTGAACACCTGTTGAAATAATAATATTTCAGATATACTGGGTTACATAAAATAAAATTAATTTCACCTGCTTATTTTTTGCCTTTTTTTAGTACGGCAACTAGACAATGGAAAAGTACACGTGGCTGGCGTATTTCTATTGGACAGCGCTGGTCTGTGGGGCCCTATGTGATCTGATCCTGCTGCCTTTCTGGATTCATCTTCTTCCCTCCTCTGCCTCACTTGCTCTGTCCCCACCACACTGGCCTCCTTGACGCTTCTACGAAGCACCCAGCAGGCTCCTGCCTCAGGACCTTTGCATGTGCTGCTCTTCCTACATACCCCCCCGTCTGGCCGCCTCCCTCCCTTCCCTCCCGTTTCTACCCCATGGTCACCTCCATGAGGGTGGTGACTGCTCTGGCCCTCCCTCTCTAAAAGGTGGCCATCACCTCCCAAATTCCTATCTCTCTCCCCAGCTTTATTTTTCATGCTTAATATGTATCTCTGGTCAAAATCAGGCTCGTCCACCTTGTTTACGATCCATGTCCCCAACAGCAGGAAAGCTAATAAAGTCAGGGTTTTTGTCTCTTTTGTTCTCGGCTGTATCCTCTGTACCCAGAAAGAACAGTGCTTTGCACAGAGTAACACTCAATAAATATTTGTGGAATGAGTGTATACAGAATACAGGCTTTTAGCCTCAGAGTCCTTACTCCAAATGAGAGAAGTCAAATATATATAACAGATAGAAATGGTATCAGGGTAGGGGGCAGTGAATGAAGCAGGGGAGAGTCCCATGGGGGGTTGAGAACTCAACCTGCTGAGGAGGACTGGCCGTGGCCAAGAGGCTCTCAGATCCACTCAGACCCACTCAGTCCTGCTGTCGGATGGTGGTGGGTGGAGGGTAAAACTGGCTGGAAAGCAGGGAACGGAGAATTTGTGTTTTTCAAAAGCTTTCTGTAAGATCTGTGGGACTCACTCACCGAGACCAGCCCTTGGGGCTGTGGCTTATTTTTACAAGTGTGACGGGACACAGCGGATGAAGAATTGGCCTGGCTTGTAGGGCAAGTGGTCCATAACTTGCTGCAGAGGCCTAAGGCCCATCCCAGAAATGCTGATTACAATTTGTGTTGAATCTCGTCCCCAGGGAACTCTGTGTGTCTTGCACCTAAAAATGTAGTCAGGGGACTTCCCTGGTGGCGCAGTGGTTAAGACTCCGTGCTCCCAATGCAGGGGGCGCAGGTTTGATCCCTGGTCAGGGAACTAGATCCCACACGCATGCCCCAACTTAGAGTTCACATGCCACAACTAAGGAGCCGGCGAGCCGCAACTAAGGAGCTCACTGGCCGCAACTAAGGAGCACGCCTGCCACAACCAAGACTTGTTGCAACCAAATAAACGAGTAAATAAAATAAATATTTAAAAAAACGTAGTCAGTTCCATCAGCGGATGAATGGAGGGACAAAAGGTGGTCCATCCATACAATGCAATATTATTCAGCCTTGAAACGGCAGGAAGTTCTGACACCTGCTACAACATAGATGAGCCTTGAAGACATTGTGCTAGATGAAATAAACCAGACACAAAAGGACAAATACTGTACAATTCCACTTATCTGAGGTACCAGCGTAGGCAAATTCATAGAGACAGAAAGTAGAAGGGTGGCTGCCAGGGGCTGGGGGTGGGGGGCAGGGAGAATGGGGAGTTGGCGTTTAATGGGGACAGAGCTTCAGTTTGGGAAGATGAAAAGTTCTGCGGATGGATGGTGGTGATGGGTGCCCAACAATGTGAATGCACTAAATGCCACAGAACTGTACCCTTAAAAACAGTTAAGATGGTAAGTATTATGTCTGTATGTTTTACCAAGTCTTACGAGTATTGACAAGTCTCCTGGGCTGGGGCCTGGGAATCTGCATTGCCAAGGAGGCTTCTGAGCAATGCTGATGCTGCCTGCCTGGGGACCTCTAGCGTAGCCGACATAAGTGAGTACAACACAATCGACCTCCCCACCTCACAGCTTCTAGGTCTGGTGTCCAGCCAAGGACCAACATTGTGTCTGCTGCCCCCCAAGCTCGGTCCTCTCGGTTAGCACCAGTTTCAACAGCAAACACAAGGAGCCTCGCAGCTCCACCCGCTGCATTCAAGGAGCAACCGCTCTCCTTTAAAGGTCCCGTGGAAGGAACCTGACTTCAACAGCTTCTCCACCAGAGTATTCACACAGAAATTTCTCACCCACATGAAGGGGAGTGTGCTCTGGGTGGCGGTGTGTGCGAAAGTTGATTGTAGAAAGCTTGCACAAATCAACAAAGAATGAGTAACACCCTAATGGGAAAATGGCCAAGAGTAGTCATGAAGAGGCACTTAATGAAATAAGAAATACAGATGGCCAAGAAGTGTCAAAAGTGATAAATCTCATGAGTAATCAAACAAATGGAAGAAAACATTACAGGAATGCATTTTTCATATATTGGTTTGGAAAAAAATTAAAAGAATAATAACCAGTGTTGGCATGGGTGTGAGGAAAATGATCACCTTCTCAGATTGGTGGGACCGTAAACAGGTACACTTAAGGAACAATCCAGAGACATGCAGCAAAAGTCTTCGTAAGCATGGCACAGGGAGATCAGCTCAGTGCTTTGTGATCACCTGGATGGGTGGGATGGGGAGGGTGGGAGGGGGGGAGACGCAAGAGGGAGGAGATATGGGAACATATGTATATGTATAATTGATTCACTTTGTTATAAAGCAGAAACTAACACCATTGTAAAGCAATTATACTCCAATAAAGATGTTAAAAAAAAAAAAAAAAGATACACTATCTTTTTTTGCGGTACGCGGGCTTCTCACTGCTGTGGCCTCTCCCGTTGCGGAGCACAGGCTCCGGACGCGCAGGCTCAGCGGCCACGGCTCACGGGCCCAGCCGATCCGCGGCATGTGGGATCTTCCCGGACCGGGGCACGAACTCGTGTCCCCTGCATCGGCAGGCGGACTCTCAACGACTGTGCCACCGCGGAAGCCCTATACACAATCTTTGTTATTCCCTTTCTGGGAGTTTGCTCTTAGGAAATAAGCAGACACGTGCACCAAGATACACGCACAAAATTACTCACTGCAGTGTTGTTTAGAGCAGCAAAAGTAATCCAAACCTCCTAAATAATTGGAAAACACATTGAACCTGTCTACAGTGGCAAAAGAGTACTATACGGCCATTTTAAAAGATACCGTGGATTACAGTTCTATCTTCACTTATTGGGAAGGATGTTCCGCATATATGTGTTGGGAAAGCAAAGAGCCATATGTATAATGTGAATGAAATCTGTTTAAAAAGGACATACATATTTACCTTAAAAGTCGGGAATCAATATTACTGTGGCTGTCCCTGGGTGGAAACATTTGGATTATTTTAATCATGTCTCTGGTTGTTGCTTACCTGTATTACCTAATTTTTCTACAGTGATTATGTATTACAAGAGGTTTTGTTTGTTTGTTTGTTTGTTTTTAAATCTCTTGTTTTGGCGCATGAAAAGGAGCCCACAAAAGAAAGCAGTTAAAAAGACGAAAGGTGTTTGCCAGATTGAGCTCTTGTATATATTGCATGGTCACTGCAGGTGAACTGAAAAGGCGGTAATTTGACTGAACAAGAGATGAGGCATTCAGGGGAGACGCAGAGTCGCCGGCGGTCACCGAAAGCCAGAGGATCCTGGGAACCAACCGCAAACGCGGGGTGCTGCGGGGAGAGGTAATCTGCCTCCTGCGCCCCCCGAAGCGGGCATCTCGGGATGGGCGAAGCCGGCCGGGCCCTGGCGATGACCCCGGGCGGGGATGTTGCTGCGCGGATGCAGGATGCTCCAGCCTCGCTCATCCCAAGGCCTGCTCTCCGCGCGCTCCCGCCCCGCGCGTGACACCCTGGGGTGCGAGCCGAGCCCGGCTGGGGAGGGAGCGAGGCCATCTTCCCCGCCCCTGGCACGAAGCCGGGTCCCTCCCATCCTGCCCGCCCTGCACAAGTGGCTCACTGTGAGGGCCGCTCCGCGGGCTCCGGTTTGGTTCCCACGGCAACCTGGACACGGCCCAGCGCTGCAGTGAGAGAGCGCAGCCCAGCGGGAGGCAAGGTCACGGCCACGCACCAGGCCGGCGGCGGAGGGGAGGGGGCGGGCAGAGCAGCCAGCCCCGCCCAGTGACCCCTCCGCCCGCCGCCCCCCCCCACCGCCGGCCCGCGGGGCGAGTCCAGACCCTGCCCCGCCCTCCGGGGCGGCGCAGGTCCTGGCGCCCGACTCCTGGGGGCGCTGTCCCCATAGACCACGCCGGGAACGGCGATTTCTGCGGACTTGTGCCAGGGGGGTCCCTACTCCCCCATAACGACCCTGCACCCTAAAAGCAGGACAGTCTGTTGGGGACCCAGACAACAGCTCGTTTCCTCAGAACTCACCTTCTCAGCAAACTCAACCATACCGAACACAGCCAAGAACTGGATGGGAAGCAGAAAAATCCGAAGTAGGAACAGTGATTTCTAAATCCAGCCTTGAAAGGCGCTCCTTAGCAAGTCAGTCGGGCCCCCAGTGAGAGCTACCCGCTCTGCTCTGGTACATCCCTTGTTTCTGCACCAAAGTAGCACAGACTGGGCAGCTTACTACAGCAGGAATTTATTTCTCGCAGTTCTGGGGGCTGGACGCCCGAGATCAGGGTGCCAGCCCGGTCGGTTCTGATGAGGGCCTTCTGGGTTGCAGCCTGCACACTCCTTGTGTCCTCACATGTGTGTGGGGGCTCTCTGGGGCCCCTTTTATGGGACCACTGATCCCCTTCACAAGGGCTCCACCCTCATGACCTAATAACCTCTCAAAGGCCTCACCTCCTAAAACCATCTCATCGGAGGTTAGGATTTCAACATACAGACTTGGGGGGAACACAAACGTTCATGCCATGACATCCCCCAAGTCAGTTTGGTCATCTGGTTTCCCAGCCAATGGAAGAGCAGAAGAGCCTGGGAGCAGAGTGAACGCCCCTCCCAGGCCCCTCTTATCGGACCGGGGCACCTGGCTCCCTACAACCTGCCCCCCAGCCCCCAGGAATATTGGCTGCTAGGGACTCACAGGTGTCCCCTTCTTGGGAGACTTGTCTTTGGCAGAACCAGATCCAACTCACCCCGGGGGATTAGAAGCATCCACTGTCCCTCCCCCAGGCAGCCCACAGCCAATGACCGACTGACAGAGGGGTACCCCTTGCCTCCAGGTGCAAACAGTTCCGTGCGGTTCTGCCCCAGGGCTCCCAGACGAGACCACAGCCTTCCTAGCTCTCACCAACCCGGCCCTCCTCCTGAGAGCACACCCCCTCCGCACGTCTTGGGCGTCAGAATCCTCTGACTGTGCTTCCAGGAAACCTGAGCTACAAGTGAGAGCTTGGAAGAGATGCGCCGTTAGCAGAAAAGGCACCTCCACCTCCCACTGTTTCCAAGTCAGACACCTGGGTGCCATCTTTGCCCCTCCCTTCCCCTCACGCCAGACAACACGTCAACCCAAGACCGGCCAATCGGGCGCCTCATCTCGAGTCTGTCCACTTGTCTGTGCCCTGGGACACCACTGTTCAGGACACCTTCGTTTCCCACGGGTCTTGCTGCTGCCTGTTGTGATTCTCTCCAATCTGTTCCCCTCGTGTCATCAGAGAGGGCAAATCGGGCCACGCCTCTCCCCTGCTGTGTCCCTCCTCTTGTCACACTGCTGGGTGACATCCACTTTATTCATATTGCAGTCTTCTGTGATAGGACCAGACACGACCAGGCCACTCTCATCCCCCTGCCCCCACCTCCAGCAACCCCACACCATCACCCCCTCCGGACATCCGGTACCATTCGGACAATGCCTTGAATATGTGCAGGACCCCTGGTGCCCTGGGCATGATCCACCAGAAAGCTCTTCCCCACCCCTTTGCCTGGCCTACTCCTTCCTGTCCCTCTTTCAAAGGGATGTGCCACCCTTGAAAGTGAGGTGTGCCACCTCACCCCTTATGGCCTCCATCAGAACAATTCTTCTTATTTTTGGCATTCTCAAGCACATGAGGTCAGGGCTGGGAACGTTTGTCTGTGGCTGTACAATGGGCACTCAGTAGTTAAGTGTGTAATCAATGAATGAAATGACAGTGGACGGCCTGCCATCAAGAACTCAGAAAGCCGGGACTTCCCTGGTGGTGCAGTGGTTAAGAATCTGCCTGCCAATGCAGGGGACACGGGTTCGAGCCCTGGTGCGGGAAGAGCCCACATGCCGTGGAGCAACTAAGCCCGTGCGCCACTGAGCCTGTGCTCTAGAGCCCGCACGCCACAGCTACTGAGCCCGTGCTCCACAACTACTGAAGCCCGCACGCGTAGAGCCCGAGCTCCGCAACAAGAGAAGGCACTGCGATGAGAAGCCCGTGCACCGCAACAAAGAGTAGTCCCTGCTCACTGCAACTAGAGAAAGCCCGTACACAACAACGAAGACCCAACGCAGCCAAAAAAAAAAAAAAAAAAAAAAAAAAAAAAAAAAAAAAAAAAAAAAAAAAAAA
>RJWK010001935.1:0-14804 GCA_004363435.1 Platanista minor | reverse complement strand
CTGCACCAGAGTTCAGGCTAGTCTCTCCTGACACAGAGAAGGCGATGCCAGCAGGGTCTCTGGGGAATTCTAACTTTACTGGGACGTGTTTCCATTCTCTAGTTCAGTCACTCTAGCCTCCTTGAACAAGCAAGTGTGCTGCACCCCTGGTCTGTGGCTCCCCCCAGGCACATGCATGGCCTGCCCCCCACCTCGCCTACCTGTAAGGTGACTTAATACCTCCCCGTGAGATGTTCCCAGACGGGCTATTTCCAATCCCCACGGCCCTGCGCCTCGAGGTCCAGCATCCAGTCCCCCCTCTGCTGTGCTCTCCTGCACCGAGTTATCGCCCCCAACACATCAAGTATTTACTTGTTTGCCTTGTTTATCCATTAGATGAGATTAGGTTTCTGGGGCTTTTTTCCCCATTTTGTTCAGGGCCGAACCACCAGCATATACAGCAGGTGCTCGGTAAATCTCTGTTAAGTAAATGTGTGAGATCAAAGCATACAGTTGAGAATGGACCTGCGGGATGGAGTAATGCAAATTGTGAGACTGGATTCAGGAAGCCTAAGCCTGGAACCTTTGACGCTGTGCTTGGCCGGTGGCCTGATGGCAGAAGAGAGCTTGGAGAAGACAGAAATACTCAATCCTAGTTTTCTCCCTTTGTCTTCTCTCTCAGTGAAAATGATCTTAAAGCCGGAAGGGGAGGAAGCCTTACGAGATGGTGTAAGTTAGCTGTGAGATGCTCGTGAGGGGAGACAAGCCACTTTCTTCACGTTTTCTCCATCACATCAAGCCTCCTCCTACCCCCTCCCAGCGTGAGCAGGAAACCCAGTGTCCGTGATTTTGTGGAGGCCTCTTCCCCACAGGGTCATTCAAGAGTCCTGGCGGGGGGTGTTTAAAAAGTGCCCTGCAGGCCCCTCTCCGTGTCTCCTGGCCCTGCCCCAGACCACGCATGAGAGGGCGTAGGCCCCCAGGCAACATCCCCACCCCCTACTTCCAGACCTGGCCCCAGAGACCCACTTCCAGTCCTGGCGAACAGGGAAGTGGGGTCCAAGAAAGGAGAGGAAATAGGCACCTGGCACTGAGGGCTTTCCGCCAAGTCAGATAGGCAGGTCCAAGTGAGGACCTTCTGGGGAGCCAGGGGGAGGCTTGTTGGAGGCACAGAGACAGGAGTCTTTGAGAAATCACAGGTATGGTGAGAGGCAGAGGACTCAGGATACTGGCGGGCTCGGGGTGCAAGAACACGGTGGACACCAAACAACAGTGAGTGTGACCTTGAGCACTAGCATACGTCGAGGTTAGATTAACAAACCAATGTCCTGTTACTAAGCCAATGTTTCATGTACATTAAGGAGAAGAATGAATGATTCTGGGGAATTCACTTGTGTCCAGTTAACCTCATACTTCATTACATTTCTTGCTAGATTGAAAGGCTGCGGGAAGAAAGAGTTGTCTTCATTTGGACAAGAGGTTGATTTAGGCTTCTTCTTATCTCTAGACAAGTTGGGGAAATGTCAGCCAGAAGAGTTATCCACACCTCATACCCCTCACATCTACTGCGCGGAGCTAGACACTGAAATCACGAAAACGGATAAAACATGATCCTCGCCTTGGAGAAACTCAGCCTGGTGAGTGAGACAGGTGTGTAAAGAAGTGATGATGATACAGTTTGATAAATGCTGTAACTGAGTCATTTACAAAGCGCCCTGCTCCACAGTCCAAGTGGGTAACTTTGTAGCTGGTGGAAGAACATTAAATTTTCAACATCAAGGTGGAGGGAGGCCTCTATGCTGCTTCACCACAAAGATTTATATCAATTCTACATTGTCCAAACTCTTCTTAAGCATTTAGGGCTTCCCTGGTGGCGCAGTGGTTGGGAGTCCGCCTGCCGATGCAGGGGACGTGGGTTCGTGTCCCGGTCCGGGAAGATCCTACGTGCCGCGGAGCGGCTGGGCCCGTGAGCCATGGATGCTGAGCCTGCGCATCCAGAGCCTGTGCTCCGCAACGGGAGAGGCCACAATGGTGAGAGGCCCGCATACCGCAAAAAAAAAAGAATTTACAGGAGGACGCTGCAGTCATTCTGATCCAGTTTGCCGGTGACATCAACTTGTGGGGTATAGCAAAGATGTCGGCGGTGGGCCGGGATTCAGAGAAACCGCCAAAACCTAGAAAAGCTATGTCAAAACTAAAAGATGAAATTGAAAAAGGAAAAGTGAAAAGTCTCTGCTTGCATTCAGATGTGATTTTAAGAGAAGTTCTGTGAAAATGTCCTAGAGGGTTTAGACATCTACAAGGTCAGCGTAAACCAGTCTGATTACAGCACCGCTACGTTGCCTGGGAGATTTGGGGGCTACAAAGCTAGCAGTGGTGTCCAGAACAAAGAAGGTACTGGTTCCACTCTGCTCCATACTGATTAGACAGCCTCTGGAATATTGTGTTACTAACTGAAGGTGCTCAACCAAGGTGGCAAAGAGTCCTTGAAAACTGAGAGGCAGCTGGAGACCCGAGGACGTGCTGCCGGCCCCATCCTGGAAGCACAGAAGCCCCCAGTGAGACCCAACCCTGTGCGTAGTCCCTGCCTGCCCCCGCAAGAATGAAGGGGCCCGTGCTGATGACCGCCCTTGCCCCACGAATGAATGGGATCTCGAAGTTGTTTTTACAGCTCTGTGCTGAAAGCTATTCTGATACTATTCTGACACTGTAAGCCAGTAGCTCCTTTTCTTTCCCTACATGGAGGGACGGCTGACTTCTTCCTGCTCAGGTCTCCTGGGTGTTTTGCGGTTTCCCCGGGCCGGTTTCCTTAACTTCATTTGGTACCCAACGCTGGCTGCCGACCTCTCTCTTACAGCCCCCGTTTCTGAAGATCAGGCTCTCGCCATCCAAGATGGGGTCTCTTGGATAAGCTGGTCTGGTGTCGGCGCTGCTCGGCTTGTGCACAACTGTCCTGTCCATCCTCCCCATCCTCAGTGGCTGCTGAACCTGGATGTACCAAGTCCCCACTTGATCTCTAAATGTCAGCTTCCCTTCTGCCTCATGCCTGCTCTGGCCAATCCCCCAACACGTGCAAGGGGGCATCCTTGTGCACACACACTCCTACTCACAACCGACCGACTCCCCTGCCCTGGGCTGTTCTCCCAAACCCTCACATTCAGAAGGCTTTCATTTATTGGGTCAAGGGCTAAACCAGGGCAGATGGGTAAACAGTTCTCTGTGGCAGATTTCAGCTCAGTAAGAGAAACAATGCTGTTGGCTCAGGAATATCGTGGAAGGGATTTCTATGATTCTGTGGGGGGAGTTAGACCAGGCCAGTGTTCCCAAATCTGGCTGTACAGCAGCTTAACGAACGCAGATCCCAGGGCCTGCTCCGGACCTACCATGTCAGAATCCAGCATGGCAGGTAGGAATCTGTATTCTCAGCAAGTCTGCCAGATTATTTGATGCAGCTGGTCCTGAGACCGGTATCTGAATTAGATGATCTTGCCTCTGAAGACCACATTTATGCTTTTTCATAATGATGCCTCTGAGAGATCAAGATACTGTTCAAAACGTTAGAGCTTCAAAGGCTACGTTTCAGAGCTGCCTGCCCCTTAACACTGCCGGCAGAGTCAGCACTGCTGTTCTGCACATTCAGGGATGCGGCTGCTGGGGATTACTTCCGGCTCACGTACACCTGAAAGGTCAAGTGCACGAGCGCCAGACCTTGGCAAAGGCTGCCCTGCCAGAGGCTGGGGGAATTCCCCTGGGGCACTGGCATGACCTTGCCTTGTGAGCACACCCCTGGCCAGGGCCTGCCTCTGCCAGTGCTGGAAACAGCCCTGAACATCCGCTTCCCTCCTGAACTCGTGAGCCTGTGGGTGAATCCTCGGTGCCAGGGCCAGGAGCCAGCACGCGACAACTGTTCCTAATCGTGCAGGAGATCAGACCCCACCTCCACTGGCAGCACAGCCCACACTCCTTTGTCTCACAGCCTGGCCTGGGTTTGCCTTCTCCTTAAAGAAAAAGAAATTTTGAACTGCTATCATTTAGTACTTGAAATTAGCATCTCTCTATAATTATATAGATAGATAGATAGACACAATAGGCACATAAAATGTAAGTGTAATGTATATATATTCCTATCTATTTATCTACCTCTCTGTCTATAATGTCTAACAATTATCTGGCCAGTTCCTAACCCTTCCATCAGGAACATCCACTTTTTTTCAGTATGTCACCTGATACAAATAAAAATTTTCTCATATCCAAAAAGAGGCTAGAAACAGCATTATCCATAGTCACCGCAGACCAATTTTACTTCTTAGTGTTTCATTTCATCCCACAATTCACTGAGATTCAGATAAATACATACAAATAAGCAAGAACACACTGCATTAACCTCGGATTAAAAAGGACAACCTTTTATTGAACGAGCCCCTAACAGGTGCAACAACATCCATGACAACCTGCATACTGGAGACGGAAAGAGGACAGAAGAGGAGGAACATCCAAGGGTTTTGATGCCCTTGGAGCTCTCCGTGGGAATGAACGTGCGTTCAGAAGTCAGAAATCCCACGACAGCTGCTCAGGGCCACTGATGCCCATGAAATCCACCCTCCATCAACCCGGAGCCTTGGTGGGACTTATGCAGGAATCTGGAGGCAAGACAAGGATTTTCTAATATCAAAGCAACAGACCCAGGGAGTCAGAGACTCTTTGGCACTCTTGGAAAAGCAAAAGCACCTGCAGGGTCCTGCTCACCCACCCTGGGCCCCCCTCCCCCTCTGGCATCTCTGGGGGGCCCTGTCGTGGGCCTCAGAGAGCACTGGGGGCGGAGGGGGGGCACAGGACGGGGCAGCACGTCACTCTGTCAGGGGCGTCGCTGGTAGAGAAGTCAGCCAAGCAGGAGCCCTGTCCCGCCCCCCCCCCACCGGTCTTGGAGGCTCCTTGGTCGGCTCTGACAGCACGCCCTGAGGCCAGGGGAGTTCGTAGCCCCACAGGGGCCGTGGATCACGCCTGCTCTTGGGGGAACCACCTTTCTGTTTGTCAGCGGTGTTATCAGCCTGATGTGTGAGTCACTGTGCATCAGATGGGTAAGAGGGCAGCAATGGGACCTTGGCTCATCGCCACCTCCTGCTGCAAACCAAGCGCAGTGTGGTGGAGGCGGAGGACGGTGTGTGGACAGGACCAGCCAGTCAGGCAGCCGGTGCCCCGGGAGGGCCCTCAGGGGAGTCCCCTTGCCCTAAAACATCTTTCTCAACAGGTACACCGTGGTGCCTGAGTTCCCGCCATTATAGTTACTTTTCCAGTTGAATTACACCATAAAGCCACTGCCCAACTGGAAGGAGTAAGGAGTCAATGCAGCAATTCCGTGAACAGTCGTCTAGCCCCACTTAGCTTGTAGGATGAGTTCAGCAGCAGAGAGAAAGGGCAGGGGAGCTTCGGTGGAGGAAGTCAGGACCCCTTGTGTGGCTGGCAGGACGCCTCCCCCTGTGCCTGCTCAGATGCGCAGAGAAGGAGGGAGGGCTCTGGGCCACTGGGGGTGGGGGGAGGGGAAGGGGGCAGAACGGGGAGCGGGGAGAGCGGGGGCGGGTGGGAGGAGTAAAATAGGCCGTAATAGGCTGGGGGTCTTGAGCGTTAATAATTTTCATACAAAAGTGATGTCACGGAGGACTCTACCCACAATTTCTGTTGTTAAAATGAGATGGAGGCTCTAGGTCCCCTACCGCATGTATGCCACAACTAAGAGTCCACATGCCGCAACTAAGACCTGGCACAGCCTAAATAAATAAATAAATAAAATTTAAAAATGAGGTGGAGGAAATGCAAGTAGACTTGGTCCAAAAAGCAGCACAAAATCATCATCAACAAGTTGAAAAACAACTTGTTTCCATCCCCAGGAATCATCTGTTGATTGTTATGCTTAGGATCTGGACAAAAGAGTACCGCAGATTCCATGTCTGCCTCCTTCAAAGCTTGCCAGTCAAAGAGAGACACATAAGCAGGACACAGAGAGCAGGGCAAAACCCTTAAACTGGATGAGCCATGAGGTCATTACAGCACGTGTAACTCTGGAATGCACAGCTGCAATGCGCAGCACAGCTGGGAAAGAGCAGTGCACGGACCAGTCAGTCAGTCAGCTCAGCCTCCACCCAGTCCCGCAGCCTTCAGAGTGCCGGCCGGGTGCCGATCCCAGCGCCAGGAGTCTTGAGGTGTGTAAAGATGAAAAAGACATGGTCCTTACTCTCAAGGAGGTTACCATCCAGAGCAGGTTAGACATAACACGCGATGGAGTGGAAACAGCACAGATATGAAGGCTGTCATCAGAATTCAATTTCACAGTGCCACTCTGAGCGACTGTTTCGTCTTCGGTAACAAGGAGTAATAGTATACACCTCCCAGGGTTGTGTAAACCTTGAAGGCGCTAATAAAAAGTCTTAATGCGATGAATGATCTAATAAATGTTAAGTTTTCCTCCTTCCTTTCACAAACGTCTCTAATGCAAGGCAGAAAGTGACGTGTCACAAAAGAAAAGTGTTCTGAGAGCTCAGAGAATGGAGGTGCAATTACTTAGAGCTGGGGAAGCTCAGAAAAGAGTTCACAGAAGAGGTGGCCTTTGAACTTGAAGATGGGTAGATTTAGAAATGGAGAAACAGGGGACGAGGACCTCCAGGCAGAGGGACCAACGTGGACCAAGTCCAGGGGCAGGTGAACGCTGGCATGGGAGATAGCGTTGGGACGTAACCAGGGTCATCCACTGAGGGCCTTGATGTGAGGCTAAACCTTAGGTGTAATCAAAGGTATTTGAGCAGGGAGGTGAGACTGGTCAGAGCTATGCTTTACAATTATGAATCTTATAGCTGGGTTTCTTATCAATTGGAGAGGAATCTTACCAGTTCTAGAGGCCAGAAGGTATGCCAGTAGGTACTGATGTGGAGGTGAAGTTGCACAGAAGGTAGCTGGGAGATTCCGCAAGCAGGATGTGTGGGTGAAGAGTGCAGAGGAGCCCTATGATACTGGAGCCTGAGAGACTGGAAGGGCGGAGCCCCCTGAACAGAAGGAGGAAACGCAGACAGTGGAGAAGATGAGGATGTCAAGCTGGCGGATTCTATTCTGGACTATCCAGAAAGGACCTGCCGGCGGCTGAGCCACGGCACTCGAGCTCAGGAGAAGTCCCACGTAGAAGGATGTGCTTTTGAGCCACCAACGTCAAGGCTGATGGAGCTAATGAAGGGAAGAGAACAGAGGACAGAGCTCTGGGACGAGGTCAGCGTGGGAGTCGGGGAGGAAGAAGCACGGGACAGTGCAGCCTCGGGGAGGCCACAGACAAGAGAGCCCTGGCAGAGGGGGGTTGGGCACCTCTGGTCACTAGTGACCGATGGTGCAGAGACGCTAAAGAAAATGGGGAACAAGAAGGGAGGCTTGCGATTCAAAGCTCACCGACAGTAATTCCTTCAAGCTCCATTTCTGTGGATGAAATTTCCTCTTGCTTTTGGATTTTGCATGGATAACTTTCGTAATAACAACAAAAATTATTAATGATCTTGACCAGGTTAAAAATCTCTCCAGTTGTAAAGGCCTTGGGATAGCACAAAGTTAGAAAGTATAAGTGATGGTTGTAGATTGCTCTTTGAGAAGTTTCGTCACCAAGAGGAAGAGAAAGATGGGTCAAGTAAGGCAGAGCCAAGGGAAGGCTGCAGTGATGTCCCAGAACACCCCTACTTTGGGGACAGCTGATTCATAAATTTTCAGGAATTCCATGAGCGTCTTGTTACAACTGGCTTGAAACAGTCTCACTATGGGAGTGTTTACACTCGAGAAATTGGCAAAGACTACAAATCAGCCACGCCCCCTCACCCCTGCCCCCCTGCCCCCCACCTCCAATTGTTAAAGATGGGGAAGGTGAGCATGTTTCTACTGGGTAGATGAATATGATGCAGGAAGAGATTGGAAAGTAGGTCAAGGTAGAAGGATAGGAGGTGGGCCAAGGGAGGGGAAGCACTTCCAAGGTCTCGTGAGGCCCCAGGTGTCACTAGGGCAGGTGGGGATATGGAGGTTATGGGGGATGTGGGATTGTTGAGGACAGGATGCTGGAAGCATCACCTCATGGACTTGGATGAAGGAGTGAATATATCCCCTAACCCACCTGACCCAGCTGGTGGGCTAGTAAGCTTCAACTCCATAGCTCAGCCAAGAAAGAAATTAGGTCAAACTGAAAAAAAAAAATTATGCTTGAAGGAAAAATACCTTTACCTGAAGTTGGAAAGTCACGCCTTCACTATGGTGTGGTATATCCTTGGGTTGTTGTGTCTAATGCCTTAGAAATGTCATCACTGTCAATGTGAAGGCTTGTGGTGGAATCTCTGAGCTTATAGGACCCCTCAGTCCCATCACCAGGAGAGCAGCTCAGTCATCCCAACCCAGAAGAACTGGACGGGAAGGCACATTACAGTCTGAGCGAACATGACCTCACCTATAACACGCTCTGTGTTTTCTTACTTAGGGGAAAATGAACAGTCCAGAAATCATCAGAATGTGAGGCTAAGATGGGAAACTTGGTTCTGTGGAGACTGGACCCCTAAATCCAGATTGGAAGCATCTTTTCTCAGATACAATGTTTGAGATTTGCTCTTTCCTGATACTCCTATGACACATTCCTTGACCTTTCCGAATTTTTATTTAATTTTAAAAGGAGTTACGATAAAAGTACATTTTATCCTAAATATATTTAACCTGCATGGTAGGTTTTATTAAAACCTACCATGCACACAAAGAGAATACAAGGCGGGGGGTGCAGAGAAAGACAAAAACAGAGACAGAGAGAACAGAACACACTTGGCAGCTCTCAGGCCAGGACCCAGCTGTGATTTAAGAGCTTTCTGTGGGACTTCCCTGGCGGTCCAGTGGTTAGGACTCTACACTTCTACTGCAGGGGGCATGGGTTCAATCCCTGGTCGGGGAACTAAGATCTCGCATGCTGCACTGCATGGCCAAAAAAAAAAAGAGCTTCCTGTAAGGACATCACATCTCTCGGGTTCCCTTGTGGGCTGTTGAAAACAAAGGGATTTCACACCATTTCAGGGCCGATTGGAGGAGAGAGCTACCAGCTGCTTCCTCACTTAAGATGGCAGTCCCACTGGCTCCCTTGCAAATGTCAGAAATGTCAGACCAGAAAAACATCTCCAGAAAGACATCCTCAGGGCAGCTGAGGACACTGGCTTCTGTTCCCATCACATCAAGGGTGTCTTTTGACTAGCACGCCTGGCCCTCTGCTGCTGAGATCTCCAGCGGGGAAGTCTTCCCAACTCTATATGATACATTGTCTGGCCCATAAGTGAAAACCTGCTTTTCTCTCCTTTGAGGATAAACAGTGTCGTCAGTGGACAGGGGAGGGACTTCCGTTCTCAAAGTAAGACAGAGCCCAAGATCTTGGGCTCAAAAGGGACGGGTCATCCTCTTTGATTGAAGGTTTAAATTAAGGAGACCTTCACTACCAGCTCAACATGAATGAACTCGGAAACGTGACACGCTGTGAAAAGAAGCCAGGATGACATTTCAAAGAAAGGAACAATAGTCGTAACAGAATCTGAAAAACTGCGAAGCGGGTAATAACAGTTTCTCAGTGTGTCCGTGCCACTGTCCCCAGGGGGGGAGGAAGGGAGGGTGACTTGGTGTCTGATCTGCTTGGCATTCTTATCGTGAATTTGCTACCCTGGTTTATAAAGGGGTGTGAGTCTGTTCACCAGGATTTGAATAGATCTAGGTTGTAAGAAAATTTCTGAATCTATTTCCCTTCAAAAGCAATAAAAGCGATGGTTAATATGTACGGAGACTTCCCCCCGTGCCAGGCACTGTGCAAAGAGCTCTGAACACAAGGTCTCACACTTCAGGGCAGCGCCGCTGCTTCCGCCACTACTCCCACCAGCATCTCATCACCCCCATGTACAGATAATGTTGAGGCTTCAAGAGGTTGAGGAACTTGCCTAAGGACAGCAGCTCCTAAGTGGCACAGCTGGGATTTGAGTCCGGGGTTTATTTGGCTCAAAAATCCAAGCATTTAATCACTCGCTGAGACCCTGAGGCTCAAAAGAGCCGGATGTAAAGATGCAGAATAGACAGAGACCTACACAGGCCAGAGTTCAGAGCCCCATTCTGCAAATGAGATTCCGTACAACCTTGGACAATCACTTTTCTTCTCTAAGCCTCGGTTCCCTCGCTTGTAAAGTGAGGACTAACTAATAAGCTAGTGGTATTGACCTCGAAGTTACTGTGAGGATTAAATGAAACAACACTCACAGAACACCTTGTTTATGGGACACTGGGCAGGTGTTGGCCCACTGGGTCAGAATCCTGGGTCTCTCTCTCCGCTGTACATTCTCTTATTCATGCATTCATTCATCTATTCACTCACTCATTCATCAAGTTACTAAGAACCTATCATTGTTCCAAGAGCTAGCAATACAGCATGAAAAGACAGTCCTTAACTTCAAAAGTTTACAGTCTAGTTAAGAGATAAGCAAGTAATGAGATTCTGGACCCAATTCCAATGTGTGGATGGGAGGATTCCCCCCGACACAACCAAGCAATTCTCTGGACAACAGCTGAGTGTCCCATAATTCAACTGAATTCTGACCCTATCTGCCCAGAGATGTCTGGGCTGTTACCTGTGCTTCTGACCGACTGGCTATAGATCAGAGGTTCCCACAACCCTCTCTTTGGGTTCAACTAGTTTGCTAGAGTGGCTCACAGAACTCAGGAAACCTGTTTACTTGCTAGATTACCAGTTTACTAAAAAGGATATTAAAGGATACAAACCACCAGCCAGATGAAGGTCTACAGGAGGGTGAGGTCCCCAACAAGGCGGCACATGGAAGGGTTTGGGTTCCCCAACCGAGAAGCTCTCCAAACCCCATCCTTTTGGGTTTATGTGGAATCTTCATTTTATAGGCATGAGTGCTCAAACCGTGATTAAATTATCAGCAACTGATTCAATCTCCAGCCCCTCTCCTCTCCCTGGAAATCAGGGGGTGGGGCTGAAAGTTCCACCCCTTTCCTGGTTGGTTCCCCTGGCAACCAGCCCCCATCCTAAGTACCTTCCAAAAGTCACTTCATCAACCTAATAAACCCAGTTGTGGTGGCAAGGGGCTTCTTATGAATAACAAGATACCCATTTCACATTGATGGCTCTGAAGCAACTTCAGGAACTGAGGACAAGAGACCAAATATTATAACAAAAGATGCTCGCATGGCTCTTATTGATCAGGAAATTCCAAGGTTGTCAGAGCTGCAAGCCAGGAACCATGGAAGAAAACTGTAGTATAGACGAGAAATATATTTTGGTCATCTGAATGCCCAAATGTATATTTCTTATAAATCACAATATCACAGCAAGAAATTCTACTGTGACAAGATCATTGCTGTAATGGAAGTAGGAGAGAGTGTAGGAGGAATGTAGCAGAGGGAGCCCCCAGGCATGCCTGGTAGAGCCAGAAAATGCTGAACAGAAGGTTTGGCTTTGCCCGGAGGCAAGACCCTTCCAAGGAAAGAGAAGAACATGCACAGGGAGACAGAAAGAGCTAGACGAATCTGCAGGAGCACAGTGGTCAGAGATTGCTGAAGAGCCATGGAGCAGTGATGGGGGCGAGCTGGAGGGAGAAGGGTCCAGAGCGTGGACCACAAAAGTGCACCTGAGGGTGGACTCCTTCCTGTGGGTCCTCCCAGCTCCAAGTTCCATCATTCCACAAGGAACTGGCGAGCCCAACTCTGTATTTCCATCAGCTAAACAAACATCTATTGAGGGACCTGTAGGCATAACTTGGCCCTTTAAACAGTCCGCAGGTAAAATCTTTGTCTTCCGAGTACCCATAGCAACGGCTACTTCCAGCAGGTGGTGATGTCCCAGGAGCTCTGCGACCTCCCAGGTAGGAATTTTTTCCAGCTGTGATCCTGCAGAGTCTTCTGTTCTTTCTCCTTTGAGGCGCTGGCAAAACCCTCATCACTCTCTACGTGGATCTAAGGCCACTGAGGGCTCCACATTTTTAGTGGCCCAGAACCTGGAGGGCAACAAGCCTTGCCTGTGTCTCTCATCTCTGCCATCCTAAGTCACCAGCCGAGATGTGGTCCTCAGGGTGTCCTCGCATCCCCAGACTGGGCTGGGCGTTCTTTTCCCCGGTTCCCCGGCAGCCACTCCCCTCCCTCCTAACCACGCCCTGCTTTCACCCAGAGCAATTGTACCAACGTCTTCACCTCCATCCACCCCCCAGTCTCACAGGAAACCTGGCTGAGCCCCAAGGACATCCCCGCCATCTCTCTGCAGAGCCCTCGAGTGGCAGTGGCACCCCGGCTCCTGTTGCTTCTTTCAGACCACCAGTCTGCTACCCTTGTGCACGGACCTCTCCTCTGAGAGGTCCCCATTCACTGGGGACCTGGACAGCTGGCTCGCAGTACTTCTCTCTACCCACGTCATCCTGGGGACGTTGACACTCATGGAAAGACTCGGGTAACATCGTCGCCTGGGCACCCATGACCTTCCATCTCCTTCACTTTGGGCTCCCACTCCCGTGGCCATAGTTTGGACTTTGGCATTGCCCAGAGCCGTCTTCCCTCTGAAGTCTATACTTGAGCACCCTGCTCTGGGCCATAACCTACTGTCGTCCTGCTCCACCGATTTATCTGTTTGTCCCGCTCACCATGACCCTCTCTCAATCTCTAACCTCTCCGTTCCTCTCCCATCCCTTCTAGCACCTTGGTTCCAGCCAGCCTAGCTCCTGGAGTTCATCACTTTCTCCGCTCTGCTAATAAATCTCTAAGTGTCCTCACCACCTTGCCGTTCTAGCACACCCTCCTTGTTATATGCAAACGTTGGACCGATCCAACGCTCTGTTTTCATAGTTGTCACATGTAGGCAAGCTCAATGCTGAGGCAGAAAAATCATAACCTTTACAGACAGATGACACTCTAGACGTATGGAGCCCAACTTTCTGGGCCCTTGTCAATTCACAGACTCCCTCCCTTTAAATACCTTGCAATAGCCATTCCGACTTTCACTTTTTTCAAACCCACTGACAGATGATGAGTCTTCAGCCATGAGCTCCCTCAGCTTCGGCCCTCAAACCTCCAAACTTACCTGTTTGTGTGCTTGCCTCCTACTTCTTTCCTGCGTTTCCAGAGGAAAAGGTGTTCTCTCCCTGTTTCTCTCCCTGTTTCTCTCCCTGCAGTCTCCTCCTTGACTAAGACCTTTCTTCACTGGACCACTCTTGTATATCTTCAACCTCTGCTCCGCTGGCTTTTCCTCAACAGCCAGTGAAGTTTGTCAAGCCTCCCAATATTTTATAAAACGAATACTTTGATCCTACACCTCTCCCTACCTACTCACTACCTTCCTCTCTCTCTTTCATGTCACAGCCAAACTGCCTGCTGACTGTCCCCATTTCTTTGCATCTCACTCACAGCTTGGCCTTCTGCAGTCAGGCTCTACCACCACGTCATAGCAACCACTCTGGCACATAACACCAACGACCTCCCGCTTGGCAATTCCAATGGACTCTTTCTTGTCTTCATCATGTTTGACCTCTAAGTGGCCCTGGACAGTGTTTGACCATCTTCCTCTAAAATCTCCCACATTCCTCTGCTTCTCCCCACCACATTCTTCCAGCTTCAGCTGTGCCATTATTTCTTTGACAGTTATTTCTCAGCTCCTATTAAGGCTTCCCATTCTCCACTCATCCCTTTCATAACTTGCCCCTCTGTGATCACCCTCATTCACCCCTTAGCTTCAGCCGCCATCTATGCGTGGATTACTTTGAACCACATATCGAGTCTAGATCTCTCTTGTGAATTTTACTCTTGGGTATTCATTCCCTTTCAGACACTCTACTAGAATGGACCGTGTAAAACCCAACATGCCCTGAACTGAACTCATCTTTCCCTCCCAAACTCACTCTTCCTTGTATTCACAATCTTGACAAAAGTCACCACCAGCCACCCCGTCACCCAGGCCAGAATCCAAGGAGTCCTCTTTGCCTTTCATCCTTCTGTTATGCAGCACCCTCAGACACATTCTTTCCAGTTACACCCCCTTAATGCCTCTCATAACTCTCCCCTCTGCATCATCTGCTCCACAGAACAAAACTCATGGTTTATCGTATCTGAATGACTGCAAGAGTCTTTTTTTAAATACAATTTCTAAAGGTGACTTTCCATTTACAGCTATTACAAAATATTCCCTGTGTTGTACACTACATCCTTGAGCCTATCTGACACCCAACAGTTTGTACCTCCCCTCCCCCACCTCTATATTACTCCTCCCTCCCCTCCCCACTGGTAACCACTAGTCTGTTCTCAGTATCTGTGAGTCTGCTTCTTTATTTGTCTTATTAGTCTTTTGATTGCCTTCTCAGCCTTCAATCTTGCTGTCCACTCCAATATGCCCTCCTCCCTGCTTCCAGAGTAATACTTACAAAACACAAAGCTGAATATGTTTATCACAGCTTAAAACTATTCAGCAATTTCTCTTTGTTTATAGGATATAACCTAAGTGCCTTAGTATGTGGTATGAGACCCTTCAAGCTGTACTGCCACCCACATTTTCACCTCTGGACATGCTCTTCCTGGAACCTTAGGTTTCAACCAACCACTTGCATTTCCTAGAATCTATCTGGCTATTTCCAGCTTGGGAGGTTTTGTTCTTCTGCCCTTGCTGCCTAAAATTGTTTTCTCTCCTTTATTACTCGGCAAATCGTTATCTATCCATCTTTCAAGACTTGCATCAAATACCCTCCAACCTGTTCTCCCTCTCCTGGTTAGAAACAACTTCTCCATCCTGTGTACAGATCTCTATCTGC
>RJWK010001934.1:57849-74878 GCA_004363435.1 Platanista minor | reverse complement strand
TTTTTTTTTGCGGTACACGGGCCTCTCACTGTTGTGGCCTCTCCTGTTGCAGAGCACAGGCTCCGGACGCGCAGGCTCAGCGGCCATGGCTCACGGGCCTAGCCGCTCCATGGCATGTGGGATCTTCCTGGACCGGGGCATGAACCCGTGTCCCCTGCATCGGCAGGCAGACTCTCAACCACTCTGCCACCAGCGAAGCCCTGTCCTTCATTTTCTTAATATGGTGTATCACATTGTCTTATTTATGGACATGTAACCATCCTTATAGCCCCCAAGGTTAAATTTCACTTGAGCACAGTCTATGATCCTTTTAATGTTCCATTGAATATGGTCTGCTCATATTTCGTTGAGAATTTTTGCAACTGTGTTCATCAGGGTTATTTGCCTATAATTTTATTTTCTTGTGGTGTTCTTATCTGGCTTTGTTATCAGGGTAATTTTGACTTTATAAATTGAGTTTGGAAGTGTTCCCTCTTCTTCAGTTTTTTGGAAGAGTTTAAGAAGGATTGGCATTATTTCTTCTTTAAATGTTTGGTAGACTTTACCAGTGAAGCCATCTGGTCTTGGACTTTGAATCAGTAATCAAAAACCTCCCAACAAACAACTTTCTTACTAGTAATTGGTCTGTTCAGATTTTCTATTTCTTCATGATTCAGTTTTGGTAGGTATGTTTCTAGTAAGTTATCCATTTCCTCTAGGTTATCCAATTTGTTGGTGTATAATTGTTCATAGTCATCTCTTATAATCCTTTGTATTACTGTGGTATCAGTTGTAATTTCTCCTCTGACATTTCTGATTGTATTTGTTTGAGTCTTCTCTTTTTTTTCATAATTATTCTAGCTAAAGTTTTGTCAATACTGTTATATTTAACAAGCATAACAACAAAAACCTCTTAGGTTTGTTTTCTGTTATCTTTCTAGTCTCTATTTCATTCCTATCTGCTTTGATTCTATTTCCTTTCTTCTAATAATTGTGGACTTAGTTTGTTCTTCTTTTTCTAGTTCCTTGAGGTGAAGTTAGGTTGTTTATTTGAGATTTTTCTTTTTTTCCTTTAAGTAAGAATTTATAGCTATAAACTTCCCTCTTAGACTGCTTTTTGTGCACCCCGTAAGTTTTTGTATGTTGTATTTCCATTTTCCTTAGTCCCAGGATAACTTCTGATTTCTCCTTTGACCCATTAGTTATTCAGGAGCATGCTGTTTTATATCCATATGTTTTTGTTCCAATTACCTCCTGTTACTGCTTTCTAGCTTCATACCATACTGGTTGGGAAAAAATGCTTGATATGATTTCAGTCTTCTTAAATTTGTTAAGACATTATTTGTGGCCTAACGTATGATTTATCCTGGCAAATAATCTGTGTGAACTTCCTGAGAAGGATGTGAATTCTGCTACTTTTGGCTGGAATATTCTATATATGTCTTTTAGGTCTATTTGGTCGAATGTATAGTTCGGGTTGTTTTTTTCCCATATTGATTGTTTATTTGAATGATTTTTCTGTTGTTGAAAGTGAGTTTTAAAGTCCCCTACTATTATTGTATTTCTGTTTATTTCTCCCTTCCAATCTATTAGTATTTGCTTTTTGTATTTAGGTGCTCGCATATTGGTGCATAAGTATTTGCAATTATTATATCCTCTGGATGAATTAACCCTTCATCATTATATAATGTACATCTTTGTCTCTTGTTACAGTTTTTGACTTAAAATCTGTTTTGTCTGATGTAGGTATAGCTAACTCTCTTCTCTTTGATTTCCATTTGCATGGAATATCTTTCATTGCTTCATCTTAAGCCTATATGTGATCTTAAAGCTGAAGTGAGTTTCTCATAGGCAGCATAGAGCTTGGTCTTTACCCATTAATCCGCTCTATGTCTTTTGATTGGAGAACTTAATCTATTTAAATTTAAAGTGATTATTGATAAGTGAGTGCTCACTACTGCCATTTTGTTAATTGTTTTCTGGGTACTTTATAAATCCTTTGTTCCTTTCTTTCTGTCTTCTTTTTGATTTGATTATTTACTGCTTTGATTCCTTTCTGTTTTTCTACTGTGTATCTACTATAGGCTTCTGCTTTGTAGTTACCATGAGGCTTATAAAAAAAAATCTTAGAGTTAAAACAGTGTATTTTAAGTTGATAACAACTTAACTTCAGTTGTCTACTAAAGCTCCACACATTTTATTGGATATAATTAGTTATTCTTTTTATTTATTTATTTAAAATATATTGGGATATTCAGAGTTACCAATAGTAGACATCCTGAAGAACATTTCATTGATGGATATTTCTCACACATCTTCTCCAGTCACTCTTGCCTCATCAGCTACATAGTCTTTCTCTGTTTCATTCTCTTTTCTCTCTTTTCCCATCTTCCTTTATAATTTCTGTCTAAATATTTTCTCTTCTAAATATACCTTACCCTATTTCCTATATTTTATACCTTCCTACACAGAAGATAATAACTGATTCCAGATTTGCTGCATGTATTCCCTTAAAAGAACACATTAAATACCATCTTCAGGGCTTCCCTGGTGGCGTAGTGGTTGAGAGTCCGCCTGCAGATGCAGGGGACACGGACGGGTTCATGCCCCAGGCCGGGAAGATCCCACATGCCATGGAGCAGCTGGACCCGTGAGCCATGGCCGCTGAACCTGCGCGTCCGGAGCCTGTGCTCTGCAACGGGAGAGGCCACAGCAGTGAGAGGCCCATGCACTGCAAAAAAAAAAAAAAAAAAACCATCTTCAAACTTATGAAAACCCATTACACTAAAGATGTTAACTTCATGCTGGGACAAAGTAAATATTATTAAATATTATTACTATATAAATGTTTGTATAATATAGCAATTATAATTATGTATATTATATAATATTAATTTATATAATATACATACTTATATAAACATAAATATTATTAAATAACATTACTAAATATTTAACTATTAGTGAAATTTATCTGTCTGGCAGATATCATCAAAAATTATTTTTAAAACTTTTTCCTGTCATATATAATTAATTTTAGTACAAAATTTCCAAAATGTAGTCAAAAGTAGAGATTATTTAATGAAATCCCTTTTTACTGATGAGGAAATTGAGACTCTAAGCTACATAATTTTACTAACAGCAGTAGTATACTGTTAATGTGCACCATTACTTGTAGTATTATCCCCGTTTTATAGATGTGAAAACTGAAACACACTGACCTAATTTATCCAAGGTCATATAGTTGGCCAGAAAGTTGAACCCATAAAATTTGTCTCTCAGTTCTGAGCTGTAAACATGATGAAATACTGCATATCTTCAAATTTTTATTCGAGTGCTCTTTCACCCGACTTAATCTTAATCTGAAATCTCATCTAGTCAGAAAAATAGAAAAATAAAAGTAAAAGCAAATTTTTCAATGGAAAGTTGATTATATGTTTTTCCCCCTTCTATCTGGGAAACATAATCATTAATTACAAAACTCAGATGAGTTGCAGTCAGTCCAGGAACATACAAATGACAATTCCTGAGAGGAACCTCTAACTAAGGTCTTTACATAGCTGACAGTTCATGGGAAGGGGATACTCAACTTTCTAGAAGAAAAAAAAAAAGTAATATTCATTTTATTACTTGTCTTAAAAGTAAATAAGAAAATTATAAAAATTAGATTATAAAGCTAAATATGAGTAAAGTTCTTTCTTAGAAAGAAATTCTAGGATCAGTTACTCTTTACTTCTTCCATGTATTACAGATCTTACAAAAGTTTCACATTGTATGTACTACAAAGAGTCACCCTTTTCCAGGGTCTCATAACACATAATTAAATAAAATAATATTTATGCGAGTTCAGTTGATCAAGGTGAAAATGAAAACTAAATCTTCACCAGGTGTCTTTGACATAAGTTCTCCCACCTAAAACTTTTTTCAAAATTACTTTGAAGTTAGGATTGGTTTGGCTCACCAAATTTGTCCTCTGGTTGTCTTAGTTACACTGCCTTTCCTAATGCTGTGGCAGTGGGGATAATTATAATTCATTCCTATTGATGGGAAGAGTCACTTTCTTATTTGGCTTAACCATTGCTCCTGGCATTTTCACATTATTATGAAAGCTGTCTTATCTCCTCTTTACACCAAGCAATAACTCACAGATTCCTGTTCAGTGCTCTCATATCTAATAGTGCATAAGCTTGAGTCAATTGCCAGTTTATATTATACCCATTCTGTATAAATTATTCAAGAGGATGAAAGTATATCCATTATAGAAAGCAAGATAACAAAGGAAAAATATATTTTATCTTTTGTGATTGAGGAAATTTTAATGCTTATGTATAGAAAGGCCAATTACATTAGTATTTAGTTCCTTAAATCATGAACTTCTTGATAATTGATTTTTTGCAAAGGGATTCCGTAATCTTAAAAGTCTTTTCCTTATGTAGTAGCTTAATGACAAAGAAGGGAAACTATGAATTGTTGAAGCTCACTTTTACTACTAATTAACACTTTTATTATTTTCCCTTCATTGGTCCTCTGTTTAGAGGTATTTTTGCTTATCAACCTTTGTTGGTTAGCTAATACGTTTTCTATTTTAAAAATTAAATATTATATAACTACTAATAAAATATTTTGAGCATTATAAAAAATGGTGTCATGATAGTTGAGTTGATATAATTTTAGCAAAAATCAAGGAAGTTAACATTTTACTTCACTGTCCATTATATATTTTTAATATATTGATAAGAACTTGGGGACCTCAGTTCCTAGTTTCATCATTCATAAACACCTGGACTCCCATATTGAAACCATTGTTATAAAAGAGGTTTTATTTATTTTTCTGTTCTCATGATATCCTCCCTACTTTAAAAAGCATAAAATATTTCCATTGATTTTTTTAATCAAAAAAGAAGTTAAGTACTTGCTCAATTTCAGTTAACATGAAATATCTAACTTTTTGAATCCTTTCTTTTGGTGTTTTTAATGTCTCTGAATTCAAATTAACAAGATTTAACTACATGGCTCTACATAGATAACAAAGAATATGAGCGAACTGAACGTATGAAGGTTTTTACATCCTTAGACCAGTGGCTTATCTATTGGAGCATGTCGGGTCCCTGGTGTGGCACAAAAACACTTGATTTAACTCTTGCTCCAAAAAGAAATACCTCTGTATAAATGGTCCATGTAGCAATGTGATCATTTATAATCGAGGGGCCACTTTAAACCAGAGTAATACACCCAAGGGAGTCATGGTTTCCACCAAAACAAAAAATCACAATAGGCTTATGCAGTAGTTTCCAACGCCAGAGGGAACAACTTCTTCACAGAAAAAAAGCCTTGGGCTTCCCAGGTGGCGCAGTGGTTGAGAGTCTGCCTGCCGATGCAGGGGACACGGGTTCGTGCCCCGCTCCGGGAAGATCCCACATGCCGCAGAGCGGCTAGGCCTGGCTATGCCCGTGAGCCATGGCCTCTGAGCCTGCGCGTCCGGAGCCTGTGCTCCGCAACGGGAGAGGCCACAACAGTGAGAGGCCCGTGTACTGCAAAAAAAAAAAGAAAAAAAGCCTTAAAATGAAGGAGCATGTTCCACAAAGAACAAAATGTCTCCTTAAAATGTACAGGTAAGTTGGTTTTGCTAAAATTACAGACAGTTTCCTCCAAAACTTTTTTGATTAGCTGACCTAATTCTACTTCTCCTTGGCCTAAATCTTCTTCACCTTGACATACAATGACATTATTAGAAGGGTTTCAGTAATTTTAAAATAGAAATATTTATTCATGGAGCTAACCTATATTCCATTTTAAAAGAAAGATATAGTTCTACTATGAAGGATAATATAAGCTAGGCCAGGAACACAGGAATATTCCCACCTCCTTTGTGTGTGTGTGTGTGTGTGTGTGTGTGTGTGTGTGTGTGTGTTTGTGTGTGTGTGAGAAAGAGAGAGAGAAAGAGAGAGATGTCAAACCAAAGGGGAGAGCAGGGGATCCTGAGAAATTGCGGCTCCAGTACCTTGAGATGAACTGTAATTCACAGAACTATACAGCCAAAGGTGAAGAAGAATGAGTGGGAATATTCCTATGAGCTCGAGTGATGAGCAGGTGTCAGTAGCAGGTTTTTCTCTGTGGAAGTGTCCAGAGCATAGACAAATAATCAGATAAAATTAAATATAAATATGATATCTGGCCCATATCAGGAGATTCTAGTTCTGATTGTGTACAGGTACCCTTTCCTTTGCTGAGTAATTTGTGGAGCCAAATTACCTACAAGGTAAATTTCAGGGTGTTGTTCTAAGGTCATAGAGAAGACAGAACAGTTGGAATCATGTATATTTGGATATTAATCCCAACAATTGCACCCCTGATGGCTGTGTGAATTTGAATAAGTTATTCACTAACCCAAGACTCAGGTTCCTTACCTATAAAAATGTGCAAGTAAAAGCTTTTCAGATTCCTGGGAGTATCAAGTAAAAAATAGGCATGAAATACATATATATGGCTTCTAATACTTGGAAACTTGATTAATGCTATTTTTCTTTCTCCCTTTATCTATTTTTTCTTCCCTTCTTCCCATATACTTTCTAGTTTATTGTTAAAAGCCAAAGAGAGAGAGAGAGAGAGAGAGAGATGTATTTATGAGAAATTCCTTCAGTCAATTAACTTTTTCAAAAGACAAGATTAGAGTGGTGCACAGTATACTGCGTTTATCATACAGCATGACTTATACCTCTTTACTAAGTAGAGGATTTCAAATTTCCCTGTGTCATCACAGACAATTCTCAACATCCAATCATTCCCATACTAAATTACCCCTCCCCATTGGTATGCCTGTAGGAACTGTTGTATTGCAAAATAATCTGAGGCTGTATTCAGATTTAGTAGTAAAAAGTGTCATGAGTCATCCCAGTGTCTCACGTATGCTGGGATTGATACTTTTCCTTCTCTGAAATTGAGATGTGTCTAACAATCAATGACATGTCTCAGTCTTATTGGCAGTATTATCTTTTCTTTTTTAATCAAATGTGAAATAGTGATGTGTCTAATCTTGATGGTATCTTAAAGTCAATGAAACATGGTAACAATGTCTGCCATAGGCACAAAAGATACAATGTAGACCAGCCATCCATTTTCATACAACGTATGAAATATTTGCAGTAGGCATGTGTGTAAAGATATAACTATGTGAATATTTATAATTTTTTCTTAATATTGAAAAAGTTGCAAAGATATTTAAATGGTAGTTCGAGTAAATACATTATAGTTTATTCATACAATAGAGAGTAGAGGGTATGCTGATGTTAAAAATGAGAATATTAAAAAAACAAACAAACCCATCTATGAACATAGAAATTAGTTAATGTCTGTTAAATAACATTGTTAAAACTACTACACAGTTACCCATGTTTTGGGAAACACAAATGTTTATGTTTCTAATATTACAAAACGTGTACACTTTTGATTTTTCTGTACTGAGCATACTGAGTTTTAGATCAATAAAAAAAATAAGGAAAACAATTTTAACATAAATACACCGTAGTCAACAGAACTTAACAAAAAGAACAGCTGGGAAATAGGAATAAAAATTTAAAGGCAAACAATTTTGTCTTCTCACGCATATTCTTCCCTAACTTGTATAAAGAAAGCACAAGTGCATAATTTGGCTGATGATTAATTGAGTGTTTAACTTTAGTCATGCAAAGGGATGTTGGAACCAGCACGTGTACAGAAATAGCTCTCTCCACATGTAGACATTCTTGCACAAACTGCAGAACTTATATGATGAGCATCTCTCTCACTCTCTTTCACCCTTAAATAATGACTCGACTGAACTTGGGAGCCTTATTTTGCTGATATTGAAGTCATTGCCAAAAGAAGTTGGTTCAGATAGTATCGTTAGTATTTGAACTTGCAGCAGTGACCGGATCTGAGCACAGGGCCTTCTTCCCAACCTTTGATGTGCTGTCAGAAGGTAAGTTAAATCCCAGGCTTCTTGGCATCAGGTTTTAATCTGATATCGTGGAAGTGAATTGCATACTCAATACTAGGACAGATAGTGTCTGCCTATTACCTATCTTGTGAAGTGGTTGGACACACTGCTTAGGTGAAACAATCAGGAAAAAAATCAGAATTTGTCAGCTTCATTATGTGTCTGGTAATTTGCTTCATTCATAGTAAGTGTTTAGAACATTTCTGATTGGATGTCAGGCATTAATTACCTCTGACAATAGACTGTTGCCACTGGTACTCTGGGAGAGCATTGGTTAACAGCATATGGGAACTGTTTCTCCTGCTGCTTAAAGAAACATTTAGTAGTCCTACAGTTTTAGAAACTATGAGAAAACAAAGTGCTGAGATCAAAACAAAGATGATGTGAGCTTCTTACAATACTGAATTCATAAACGTCTTCCACTCTGTGACTGACAATGATATATATGTATATTATATGTATGTATTTAAGTGTGTGTGTGCATATAGTTTTAAAAGAATGTTATGTATTTTAAAAGTAACAAGAGACCTTGGAAATTGAAATTCAAAGTGGATTTATCCTGAACAGCAGTGCAAAGCTCTGTTTTAGGAAAAATTAAGAGCATATGTTTCCGAATTCAGCTCTAATTTGCAATGGATTGCTTCAGTAAAACCACTTATATCAGTATTGTTAATCTTAATGGTTACAAGTGACCCACGTTTTAATAATCCAGACCATCGGTTGAGCACAAATCTTTTTCTAATTAAGAATGTTTGACCACAAGAGGGAGTTCCTTGCCAACTGTTTACTTATCCTCAACACATATTACAGGCCTGAATTTCCAAAGAAAAATACCTTCAGATATATTGAGTTTCTTCTGTGCTTTTAGGCTAAGAAAATGATGACAATCTATTTAAATTTAGGCCTTCATGAATTTCCAGAATAAAATATAATTTGCAGTATGAAATTTTTAAGCTAACATACTAATCATTTTTCAAGAATAAAATTATGCACCATAGTTTTTGAAAAAGCTTCCAAATTTGTACCTGCAAGTATGCAGTGCACTGGTTTGTGAACAGAACCAACACAGACACACCGAGGAGCCTTTGAGGGTGCAGGTTACGTTACCATACACCATTCTGCTTAATTTGTGTGAGTAAAGATAGCTCCACCTACATAAATTAATGCACATATTTTTGCTGAATTTGGTACCATCAGTGAATAGAGTGTAGGATATAGAATGCAACGTTCAAACTACAAAATTAAATGAACATGTTTAAAGAGAAAAAATCGTGTTCCAACTAGTGAACTCCTTAGAATGTAAATTAAAGCTATTTCTCTCATGATTAGGTACATAATATACACAGTAATTGAACTATATATTATAAAGCTAAAAATATTTCCTACTTCATAACAATTTGACTTAAAATTATATGTAAGTCAGAGCATTCCGGTCTAAGGTACACTGATACAACTTTGAAAAAGAATCAGCATAATTAGGAAGTGCTGTTAGCTATTCAGTATTGTTCCAGGCTTCTTTTCACTTAAGGTAAAAGGGCAGGATTGTTTTAAAACTTGTAAATGATTCCCCTAAGAGTGTGATTTCTCTGGTGACTACTCCCAGAATGTTACACCATAGAATTCAGAAGTCACACTCTACAGGGCTTCCCTGGTAGTGCAGTGGTTGAGAGCCCGCCTGCCGATGCAGGGGACACTGGTTCGTGCCCCGATCCGGGAAGATCCCACATGCCTCGGAGCGACTGGGCACGTGAGCCATGGCCGCTGGGCCTGCGCAAAAAAGAAGTCACACTCTACAGCGTCCTTCCTCATCTCATGATTAGAGCAAGAATTGCTTCGAAGTCAAAGCACATGAGCATTTAGAGATAGACACTCCAGCAATACATATCAAGATAATCAATAAGTATAACCATAGTAAATGCAGTAATTTTGGCAAAACTTGTTTGGAGAAAATGATTGCATCTCACATGTGTTCTTGGTGTGCCTTTAATGGCACTGGTTATAAATATGGGATATAGAGAGGAAAATACCAGTAATTCTTTATGCTGTTCACTCCCACCCCCTATAGTTCTTAGGATTGTATTATTTTAAACCATTTTTGACACATTTGACCACATGAAGTCATGCATTTTTAAGAGCTGCTCTTTTTACAGTAACTTGAACTGACAAGTCAGGAAAGCAGACTCCTGTAGTGACCCAAGTAGTCCTGCAGTCCTGCAGCTCACTTGAAAGGGTTCTCCCCACCTGTTTCCAACACAAACACAGCAATAAAAGGATGGTGCAGGTCTACATATATTTGAGAGCAAGAATTTAGGTAAAATAAAATACAGGGTAAGTCACGAGACATTGTGAAAACACACACACGCACACACACATTCAATTATAGACAGTAATATGTTTAAAATGAATATTATTTGTCCATGTAGAGATGAAGTCATAATAAATCCTTCCTTTAAGTCTGAGACCAAAGTCAAGATGACATTAAGCTTGAGAAATGGAGAAATTCACTCAGTTTTTTCAGCAAGTGGTTGTAGGATATATTGTGTTATACGCTGTGGAGTAGGAACCTGGGAATTTTCCCTCCCTCCCTCCCCCTTTTCTTCCTCTCTCTCTCTCTCTCTCTCTCTCTCTCACACACACACACACACACACACACACACACACACAACCCATACATGTTCTGTTATTTGGGGTTATTAATATTGATTTTCAATGGATGTATTGAAAATATGCCTTGCGCTAAGATTCAGGGAAAACATCTGTATGTTTTGGTCTCCATTATGTAAAAGATCCAGATGTTTGAAAATATGCTTAGAGACTGAAATGTGTGTGTATAATCTTTTGCTTCACTTCTTGGTTCCATGAAGACAAAACCTTTGTCTTCACATATTGTCATTATGAACCATAATAATTTCTCAAATTCACCTCATAAAATCTAACACATTTACATTTTGAACATTTTATTTGGTAGGTCCCTCGCACTATCAACATATGCACATTTGAAGGTGAGTTAAGGAATCATGCCAGTTGTCTGGAAGACAGTGTAAGGATCCACAAGCCCTACTCTTAAATTTAACAGAGTTGGCAATGCAAAGCCAGGGAGGCACAGAGAGATTTGCTCCTAGGGACATTTTCTAGCTCTTTCAAAGTCAGGCCTCACTCAAAAAATTGTAGCTTAGCATCCTTATCTGATAGGATAAAGACTGACAGAGAAAAGGATTTCAGCCTTCATAGTTGCACTAAGAATTTCATGTTTATATGAACTTTTCAGAAGGGGTCATGTATTATTCTGTTATTTCTAGTAAAGTCTTGGTTTTTTACTTGGCTGATAAATTTTATTTTTGTTTTGTGTTGCCATCATTTATTTTATTTTTATTTTAGTGTATTTATTTGTATTCAGTTCATTTTTATTTTCAAAAGTAAATGGGACAGAGGGAGAGCTAAGGTAGATCTGTCGGTGATGATGCTAAGTGTTTTTTAATCACACCTACTATTTGTATCTTTAAAAACAGGTTAGTTCGAATGATATGTACTTCCCTGTCTCTTCACATCTTTTTTTTTTTACATTTTTATTAGAGTATAATTGCTTTACAATGTTGTATTAGTTTCTGCTGCATATCAAACTGAATCAAGCATATGTATGCATATGTCCCCATATACCCTCCCTCTTACATCTCCCTCCCACCCTCCCTGTCCCACCCTCCCTATCCCACCCCTTTAGGTCTTGACTGATAAATTTGGAATATTATCAGTACTATTGATGCCTTTGTTGTCATGAGTATTACGAGTAAACTTCGATCTCACACACCAATTTACAAATAAAGATAATAAACAAATTCCCTTAATAAGAATCCCGAAATAAAAACAGCATACAACTTTCTAGCCCTGTGTTTCAAGTCAGGTAAGGTGAATACGTTTTTTAGATGAAAATATCTTCGATAAATTACAATAAGCCCTTCAGAAAAGCATGGTTTAAATATGCCAAAATATCCACACGCCACCACTGGACTGAGGGCTTCAGTTAACACTGCAAAAAGCTATCTTTAATAGCTATTGGACGCTCAGCAGGATGAGCAAGTCTGGGACTAGAGATAATGATAATTGTTGGAACGGCAGGGAGGCAAAGGAAAAAGCGATCGGCCTCCCTTGGCTTTGTAAAGCCTAGTGGGAAGGAACATTCAGGAGGACATGGTGCTAGACGGTGATACATTTAATAATCTCAATATTTCTTTCTTAAGTTGATCAGAGACGGCTCTTTCAAATTTAAATATAGTATTGAAATGCATCGTTAAGTCTCTTCATGTTGGTGCCTTCTTTTTTCTATTTCCTTGCCTCCATTCTAATTCAATCCTTGTCCTCTTAAGTGAATATTGGTGTACTGATGTTGTAAGTGGATTGTCCAACACCCCAACCTCTCCAAAATAGTCCAAACTAATTGGGGAAGCCAGGCTGATCTGTCTCATGGGCTGCTATGACTGCGTTACTTCTTTATTTTGAAACTCAGAGACTTTCTTATCATATTCAACAAAATACAAATTTCATAGACTGGCATTTAAGTTCCCCTCCTAGAAGATATCAGCCTTTACTTTATTTTAACTAACACTGCCCCAACGTGAAACATTTTTTGAAACATTCCTTTCTGGCTCTTGTACCATGAAGATAATTTTCCTCAGGCAGGAAGATCCATACCTTGCCGATGAAAATATATCCACCATTTAAAGCCTACATCAGTTGGCATGGTTCTGTATGTCTTTCTCCACAACTCTTATGAATGGATCACCTACTGCCCATCTCTTGATAACATTCACTTTGTACCACTGAAATAACACTTATGTCAGAATTATAGATATCTGTGTAAGGTGCTGTCTCCCCAACACATTTTGCTCTTTGCTATAGCATGAACCATGTCATGTCCAACTTTATCTTACAAAACTGCCTATTTTCTATGTAATAGACACTACAGAAATTACTTGTGAACTGATGAATTAGTCAAACTTTGAGTAAAGTAATATATTGCATGACATGTATATTAACAAAAATAACCTTACTTGTTAAGATTTTGCATCCATTTAAATTCATTACTTTTATCATTACTTATTCTGGATTGTTCTTCCAATGGCCAAGGATGACCTTCTGTTTGTCCCCTCAAAGGCCATGGACGTACATTACAAGAAGATTAGGGCCAGTGAATAAATTGAGGCCCAAGTGTTTAATCCCCCTGCTCATTCTCTGATAGATTACCTTGGGATGGTTGTTTCTTTTGACTGAATGTCACAGCTCCCATCAGGAGGGCCTCTCCCAATCTCTCTCTCCTGGTTCCAATAACTGTCTCCTCTCCTCTTGCCCTTCAGACTTAGATCTGGCACTAAATCTCTTGTGTTACTAATCCCAAGAGGCTGCTTTATTTTTTGTGGCCCTTGCCTATCCCAATCATGCTATAACTAGTACCTTTAGAAACTCTCTTCAAATTTTTCCTATTTAATTATGTCATTTGCTTTCCAAAAGGATCCTGAATTAGGATGCTTCTACAAATGTGCATGTATTTTCAGCACATAAACATTGTTGTTGTATAACTACAAAATGACAATTCTCAAAGCCATGGGGACTTAGGTAAACTAACAAATAACTATCTTTTCCCAAGAGTATTGTAGAAACAATCTGAATTAATTCAGTCACCAATAACTCTATTAACTGTGTTGTGTGCATTAGCTTAGGTACTGTTTTTAGCCATTACTATGTAACAAAGAACACAGGTATATATAAATATCTTTCCTTTTCAGTATTTAAAGTTGCTGAAAGTGATTACAACCCATGCACAGCCAACATCTCCTGCCAACCAATACCTATATAAAGTCAATACACTAGTTACTCAAATTCATACTTGTAAGTCAAACATCTTTTATTTTTTAAAAATTCTACTCTATAACTTAAGCTATTTGCCACCGTGAAGTTGCTGAAGTAATCTGTTATTCAACCATAACTAGGCAACACTTATCGTAAAATTGTTCTTTAATATGTGTACGTTACCTTGTGCCTTGTTAGAGGATGAAGAGACCCTATATTAATATGCAGTATGTAGTGTATCAGGAGCAGATACGATAAAACCATATGTTAAAAAAAAATTAACAAAACATTTACTTGAAATAACTTCTTTTGGAAGTTTGAGAACTGAAGTGGACAAATTATGTATGTAGTATTGGTCTCCTGGTGGGACACTACACACAAAATCAACAAACAAAATGCTACAGTAAAAGTAGTTTTCTACCTTAAACTTAAAAAAAAAAAAATTCTCACAAATTCAATTCAAAAGACTTGTATTTTAAAAGAAAACGTAATTTTTTTGTTAGTGTGCTTAAATGCTTTTCTCCAGCTAAAATATGGCTGAACAATTTGAATCCAATTTTATAATTAAAAATTGCTCCCCCCCATGAACACGTAGTAATGTTTCATCCAAAAGCAGATTATTGCAACAAAATTATAAACCCCTGAAAAGAAGGGGGGCTTTATAAATGGAAACACCCACACAACCTTAAGTACAATATAGCAGTGCAAACAGCATTGCTCTAATGACAGTAATCCTGCTTGCCTTAGCTGTATTCATGCACATGACAATTTAGTACAGATGTGGCACACATTTGCATGGTTAATGGCATCATTTTTTTTCTCCTTTTCTACTCCTCTGTAGTATTATCAGCTGTTATGCTTAACATTACAAATTCTGTGTGCTGTTCCTAACATTAGTGAAAACATAAGGCTGGTAGTTTCCTTGTCAGTGATTTAACAAAAACATGCATATGAGCAAAAAATCAGGAGGTGTAGGAGGGGGCATGAGGGTTGAAAAAGGGGATTGGTGCCTGGCTGAGGCTTTCTCCTTATAAGAGATTCCCTTTCAAGAATGACTTTGGAATAGAATCAATTTTTAATATCCAAATAACCTCGATAGTTTCCCTCTGTTTCAACTACAAATCCAGAAAATTTCACATGTAAGTTCAACTCACGTAATCGTTTCCTAACTAGATTTATGTATACATTTCTCCCCTTCCATTTGGAAATATGCATCTCAATTCATGAAAAGAACATTTCCATTTCTTGTAAGATTTGATGCAAGTAAATATGCAAAATAGTGACAGTTTGGTCTAAGAGGATAACTAATACATATAACATATTATTCTTGTTATTAAACATTGCCTAATGCTAAAAATGCCAGTATGAAAGAGAGTACCACATTAAGTTAAGAAGCAACACATTTATGGCCAAGAAAAGTGGTATATTATCTCATTTTCTGTTGTTGTGCTCAAGGCATATATACACATACATATACACAGAGAGAAAGAGGCCCAGAGAAAAGAGAAAGAGCTAAAATTTATTCTACAGTGAACACAAAAAAGTTGACTTCTGTTTACCAAGACACTACAATAACATTTATTGATTACTTGATTTTAAGATATTATGGAAGATTCTTAGATTTCATATTTAAAAATATATATAGATAGAACACTTCCAATGTTATATATTTCTCATCACTTTACTAAATTTCAAAATTGTATCAGTTATTAAACCTAACCTTTAACTAAAGGAAGCCCTAATTCTGACTTCAATATTTTCTACATTTCTTCTTCATTTACTTTACCCTCCCTGTAAACCTCACCCCAATACCACACTGTCATTTCCTACTGTCCAAAGATACCCTTTCCTTCATAGTACATTCTCTTACATGTCTGATGCCTATTACAATTCTTGATCTTTCTAAAGTCCTGTTTAGACAGTTTTGTGTATAATTTTTCAAGGACATAGATAATTGATAGATTTATATAGAGTTTTATATAAAGAAAGTTTCTATTTATATAGTTATATATGTGTGTAAAAAATATAACTATATAAATTATAAATTGCCACCTTCAAGCCATTAGATTCCTTTTCTACTTCCTTCACTCTACCCAAATTTTTAATTCAAAAATAGGACAAGTTTCACAAGTAAACAGCAGTATAATGCTTGATATACTGAATGTGACTTCTGTCTACTAGGCTTCATTGCTATGCAGAGGTTTTACTATATCTTAGAAAGATTTATAAATATTGGAGTGACATGTTGAAATCATTGACTGAGGAAAAATTTCACAGCAATATGGTTGGGAATGGGAATGTACAGAAACAGAGGGAAATTTTTTCTTTTTGATATTAAATTTTAATTTCATGACACAAAAGAGTTCTTTGACCAGATTCAGGACAATATTTCTTTCTCATTCTCAATATTTGTAATTGATTCTTTTTTTAATTTAATTTTTATTTTGTATTGGAATTTAGTTGATTTACAATATTGTGTTAGTTTCAGGTGTACAACTAAGTGATTCATTTCTAGATATATCCATTCTTTTTTAGATTCTTTTCCTATATAGGTTATTACAGAATATTCAGTAGAGTTCCTTATGCTATTCAGTAGGTCCCTGTTGGTTATCTATTTCATATATAGTAGTGTGTGTATGTTAATGACAAGCTCCTAATTTATCCCTAACCCTACATTTCCCCTTTGGTAACCATAAGTTTGTTTTCAAATTCTGTGAGTTTATTTCTGTTTTGTAAATAAGTCCATTTGTATCATTGTTATTAGATTCCACATGTAAGTGATATCATATTTGTTTCTCTGTCTGACTTACTTAGTATGGTAATCTCTAGGTCGATCCATGTTGCTGCAAATGGCATTTCATTCTTTTTTTATGGCTGAGTAATATTCCATTGTATATATGTGCCACATCTTCTTTATCCATGCGTCTGTTGATGGACACTTAGGTTGCTTCCAGGTCCTGGCTATTGTAAATAGAGCAGCAATGAACATTTTGGTACATGACTCTTTTTGAATTATGATTTTCTTAGGATATATACCCACTAGTGGGATTGCTGGGTCATATGGTAGTTCTATTTTTAGTTTTTTAAGGACCTCTATACTGTTCTCCATAGTGGCTGTATCAATTTATATTCCTACCAACAGTGCAAGAGGGTTCCCTTTTCTTCACACCCTCTCCAGCATTTACTGTTTGTAGATTTTTTTTTTTTTTTTTTTTTTTTTTTTTTTTTTTTTTT
>RJWK010001934.1:0-57749 GCA_004363435.1 Platanista minor | reverse complement strand
ATTTGCATTTCTCTAATGATTAATGATGTTGAGCATTCTTTCATGTGTTTGTTGGCAGTCTGGATATCTTCTTTGGAGAAATGTCTATTTAGGTCTTCTACCCATATTTGGATTGGGTTGTTTGTTTTCTTGTTATTGAGCTGCATGAGCTGCTTGCAAATTTTGGAGATTAATCCTTTGTCAGTTGCTTCACTGGCAAATATCTTCTCCCATTCTGAGGGTTGTCTTTTCATCTTATTTATGGTTTCCTTTGCTGTGCAAGAGCTTTTAAGTTTCATTAGGTCCCATTGTTTTATCTTTGTTTTTATGTCCATTTCTCTAGGAGGTGGTTCAAAAAGGATCTTGCTGTGATTTATGTCATAGAGTGTTCTGCCTATGTTTTCCTCTAAGAGTTTGATAGTTTCTGGCCTTACATTTAGGTCTTTAATCCATTTTGAGTTTATTTTTGTGTATGGTGTTAGGGAGTGTTCTAATCTCATTCATTTCCATGTAGCTGTCCAGTTTGCCCAGCACCACTTATTGAAGAGGCTGTCCTTTCTCCACTGTACCTTCTTGCTTCCTTTATCAAAAATAAGGTGACCATATGTGTGTGGGTTTATCTCTGGGCTTTCTATCCTGTTCCATTATCTATATTTCTGTTTTTGTGCCAGTACAATAATGTTTTGATTACAGTAGCTTTGTAGTAAAGTCTAAAGTCAGGAAGCCTGATTCCTTCAGCTCCATTTCTCTTTCCCAGGATTGCTGTGGCTATTCAGGGTCTTTTGTGTTTCCGTACAAAGTTTAAAAATTTTTGTCCTAGTTCTGTGAACTTTAAATAAGTTATGATAATAATGCAAATTATCCATGTGGATGGATATAGATGTAGATATTCTCTTCTCATTGTCCAAGAGAGCAACTAGGTTCCCACAGTAAAAATCAGAGAAAAATGTCCTCTTGTTTCTGGCAGGATAGGAATAGAGACCATTTTGAAATGCCAGAATGCTCTGTTTTCCTAGTAAAGGCTGCCCTCAGGAGAAAGCAATGAATCAGAGCTTAACCTGCTGGACAATTTTTAGAATCTAACCAACCTTAGGGAAGAGGAATGCCCAACTCCAGTGAACTTTAGCCATCCTGTCCCCTCTAAGAGGGGAGAAAAATTCTGAGAATCTTTTATGAATTCCATAATTCAGAAGCACAGGCTCACTAAGAGACTGTGACCTAATCATAAGAATATAAAACACTTTCCCTCCCCACCACACCTTGCCGCCACATTGGCAAAGGCCTACTTACAGAGCCTCTGTCTACATGGTACATCATGTGTGACTATCAAAAATAAATTACAAGCCATACTAAAAGGTGAAAAATAATTTGAAGAGACAGAGCAAGCATCAGAACCAGACTTGGCAGAAATGTTGGAATTAGCAGAGTAAGGATTTAAAACAACTGTAATTAATATGCTAAGGGCTAATGGATAAAGTAGACAGCATGCAAGAACAGGTGGACTGTGTAAGCAGAGGGATGAAAATCCTAAGAAGCAAAAAGAAATGCTAGAGGTAAAAAATCATTGTAACAGACATGAATGCCTTTGATGTGCTTATTAATAGACACAGCTGAGGAAAGAATATTTGTGCTAGAAGATGTATCAATAGAATTATGAAAAAACAAAAGCTAAGAGAACAAAGAAAAAATAAAATAGAATATAATATCAAAGGACTGTGGGACAACTATGTGTAATGAGAATTCTAGAAGGAGAAGAAAGAGAAAAAGGAACAGAAAAATATTTGAAACACTAATGACTGAGAATTTCCCCATATTAATATCAGAAACCAAACTACAGATACAGGGAGCTCAGAGAATACCAAGCTGGATAAATGCACCCCCCAGAAAAAATCCCTACACCTAGGCATATTATTTTCAAACAACAAAAAAATCAAAGACAAACATAAAATTCTGAAAGAAGACAGAGGGGAAAAAAAACACCTTTTATTTCTGAGAAAGAAAAATAAAAATTACTTCATAGTTAAACTCAGGAAACATGCAAGGAAGAAGAGAGTGGAATAAAAAATTTAAAGTATTGAGAGAAAAACAAACACTAACCTAGAATTATGTACTCTGCAGAATTACTCTTTAAAAGGGAAGGTGAAAAAAGACTTTCTCAAACAAACACTAAGGAAATTTGTTATCAGTAGACCTGCCTTGCAGGAAATGTTAAAAGAACTTCTTAGACACAAAAATATATAGGTCAAAAACTAGGATCTACATAAAGCATAACCACTGAAGAAGTAATAAGTGAAGCTAAAATTAAAATTCTTATTTTTTTAACTGATCTGATAGCAGTTTGTTCAAAATAATAACTGTTATGTATGCCATATATGTGTACATATGCTTATGTAAGCTTATATTTAAGTTAAATGAATGGCAGCATTGATACAAGGGACAGAAGGGAGGAGTTAAGATTATTTTGTTATGAGAAACTTGCCCTACCCTTGAAGTGATACAGTGTTATTTGAAAATGGATGTGAATTAGTTGTAAATGTATATTTCAAATTCTAGAACAATTACTAAAAAAAAGTTTTTAAAGTATGTTAAGAAAGAAGATGAAATCATATAAAATTCTCAACTGAAACGACAAAAGGCCAAAAAAGAAAAAGAAAGAAAAATAGGAACAAAGAACAAATGCAAACAAAGGCAAAAATCAGAAGTCAATAACATATGGCAGATATAAATTCAAATATATCAATAATCACTTTGAATGTCAAATGGTCTAAATACACCAATTTAAGACAGAGATTACCACAGGATCAAAAACAAAACCCAACTATATGTTGTCTACAAGAAACCCACTTTAGCTACAAAGTCACATATAGATTAAAAGTAAATGGATGGAGAAAAAAACCATGATAAAAAATAATGGAAAGAAAGCAAGAGTAGCTTTATTAATTTCAGATAGAGCAGACTTCTAAGCAAGGAAAGTTATCAGGGGTAAAGGAGGGCATCACATAATGATAAAGGAGTCAATTCTCCAAGAAGACATAGCAATCCTTAATGTGTATGTATGTGCCTAACAATAGAGTGTCAAACCACATGAGACAAAAACTAATGCAAGTGCAAGCAGAAATAGATGAATCTACTGTCATATTGGAGACTTCACACCCCTCTATCAAAAATTAACAGATCCAGCAGGCAGCAAATCAGTGAGGACATAGTTAATCTCAACAACATCATCAGTCAACTGAATATAATTGTTATCTACAGACTACTTCACCCAACAGCAGCAGCATACACAATCTTTTCAAGCTCATATGCAATATTCACCAATATAGACCACATTCTGGTCTATAAGCACACGTTAAGAAAATTTAGAAGAAAATAGATCATATGATGGCTGTTCTTAGACCACAGTGGAATTAAAGTATATATAAATAACAGAAAGATAACTGAAATATGCCAAAATGTACATATTTAAATAACACGAAACAAAGAATAAATATAAAAATAAATTTTAAAATATGAGCTAAATGAAAATGAAAACACAACTTATCAAAATTTGTGGGATGCAGTGTAAGCAGTGCTTAGAGGAAAATTTGTAGCATTGCTACAGATACAGTTGACCCTGAACAATGCAGACATTAATTAGACATTAGATATAGTTGACCCTGAACAATGCAGACAACGTCATGTGCAGTTGAAGATCTGTGTATAACTTTACAGTTGGCCTTTCATATTTGTGGATCCACATCCATGGTTCTGCATCTGTGGATTCAACCAACTGCAGATGTGTAGTACTGTAGTATGTATTTATTGAAAAAAATCCAAGTATAAGTGGATCCATGAAGTTCAAATCCATGTTGTTCAAAGATCAAAAGATCAATGGTATTAGAAAAGAAAAAAGATCTAAAATAAACAATTTAGGTTTCCATCTTAGGATACTATAAAAAGAATTGCAAATTAAATACAAGGTATATAGAAAAAAAAAAGTAATAAAAATTAAAGCAGAATACAATAAAATTGAAAAAGGTAATCAGTAGAGAAAATCAGAGAAACCAAAAGTTTATTCTTTAAAAGATCAATAAAATAGATAAGCCAGTAGTCAGGATAACTAAGAACAAAAGGACACAAATTATTAATATCAGAAGTGAAAGAGAGGACATCACTAAAGATCTTATTAAAAGGATAATAAAGGAATACTCTGAAGAACTCTGTGCCCACAAATTTGATAACCTAGATGAAATGAACCAATTTCTTGAAAGACACAAACTTCACAAACCCTCACAAGAAGAAATAGACAATCTAAATAGGCCGATAACTGTTAAAGCAGTTGAATCAAATAATTAACCTTCCAAAACAGATAGCACCAGGTCCAAACAGGTTCCGTGGTGAATTCTACCAAATATTATCATTTGGAAGGAAGAAATTATACCAATTCTCTGTGATCTGAGAGAATAGAAGAAAAGGGAATACTTTCTAACTCATTCTATAATGCCAGTATTACCATAATGCCAAAACCATACAAAGATATTACAACAAAAGAAAACTGCAGACCAGTATCTCTCTGAACATAGATGCAAAATATTCTGAACAAAATATTAGCAAATGAAATCCAAAAATGTATGAAAAGAATTATACACCACAACCAAGTGGGATTATCCAGGTATGCAAGGCTGTTTCAATATTCAAAAATCAATGAAGGTAATACATCACATCAATAGGAAAAAAAATCACATGTTCATATCAGTAGATGCAGAAAAAGCATTCAACAAAGTCCAACACCTCTTCATGATGAAAAACACTTAGTAAACTAGGAATAGAGAGGAACTTTCTCAAATGGAAAAAAATATCTGCCAAAAATGACAGCTAATATGAAACTTAGCGATGAGAAACTCACTTCCCCACTAAGATCAAGAACAAGACAATGATGTCTTTCTCACAATTCTTACTGAATACTGTATTGGAATTTCTAGCTAATTCAGTAAGACAAACAGAGAAAATAAAAGCACACAGTTTGGGAAGGAAGAAATAAACCTGCTTTTATCCACAGATGACATGATTATCTATGTAGAAAATCAATAAGAATTGACAGACAAACCCCTCTTGGAACTAATAAGCATGTATAGCAAGGTTGCAGGATACAAGGTTGATACTCAAAAATTGATTGTTTTTCAGTATGTCAGCAATGAACATGTGGATTTTCAAATTTAGAAACACCAAACTAATTACAATAGCACCCCTCCCAAAACTGAAATACTTAGGTATAAATCTAACAAAACATGTACAAGATTTGCATGAGAAAAACTGAAAACTCTCATGAATGAAATCAAAGAACAGTGGAGAGAGATATTCCATGTTCATGGACAAGAAAACGGAATATTATCAAGACATCACGTTTTTCTAAACTTGATCTATAGATTTAATGCAATTCCAATAAAAAACCTAGCAAGTTATTTTGTGGATATCCCAACTGATTCTAAAGTCTGTATGGGGAAACAAAATACCCAGAATAGTCAACACAATATTGAAGGAGAAGAACAAAGTTTGAGGAATGACGATGCCCAACTTCAAGATTTAGTGTAAAGCTACAGAAATAGAGTGTGGTATTGGTAAAACAATGAATGAACCAAAAAATGGGAACAGACCAGACAGCTCAGAAATAGACCCAAGATGTAGTCAGTTGATCTTTGACAAAGGAGCCAAGACAATACCATGGAGCAAGGATAGTCATTTCAACAAATAGTGCTGAGCAACTGGACAGCTGCATACACAAAAAAATGAATCTAGACACAGACCTTATACTTTTCACAAAAAATTAACTCAAACTGGGTTATGGACTTAAATATAAAACACAAAACTATAAAACTCCTAGAAGATAACACAGGGAAAACCTAGTGGCTTTGGGTATGACGATGACTTTTTAGATAACAACACTAAATGTGAAATCCATGAAAGAAATAATTGACAAGCTGGACTTCATTAAAATTAAAAACTTCTGCTTTGAAAATGACAATGTCCAGAGAATAAGAAGACAAGCCACAGATTGGGAGAGAATATTTGCAAAAGAATATAATTTCCTCCCGATAAAGGACTATTATACAGTGTATACAAAGAATACTTACAACTCAACAATAAGAAAACAGACAACCCAGTTAAAAAATGGGCGAAGACCTTACTAAATACCTCACCAAAGAAGAGATACAGAGGGCAAATAAGCATGTGAAGACATTACTTCACCATGTCCCTTCATCTGGCACAGAGCTTAACCAATCCATACCAAAGTTTCTGCTATAGTCTAACCTCATGCTTTGCTACAGTAGCCCACGTGGCATGCTTCCTGGCTCTCAGCTAAGTTCTCTTGTATAGTCCCACTTTATGATACACAATAGCATTTGGGTCTCATTCACACCATGCACGACTTAAGTACTATAAGGGAAAAACAGTCTCTTCTGTGTGTCTCTTCTACTCTGAATACTCCACTTCTGATCATCAAATGTGTGGTAGTTTTTCCCATACTAAACAGTTCTCCAACTCTCAGGACACCAGCTGGGTGTCCTACAATTTAATTCAATTCTGATACTATCTCCCTGGAGGTAACATCAGATCCTACAGGCTAAGGGATCAGTTCTACAAGACTGCCCCCTTCACACACACACACACACACACACACACACACACACACACACACACACACTTTAGATGCCAGTCACCAAGTCCAGGCTATTACCTGTGCTTCTGACTGACGAGCTATAAATCAGAGGTCCCCTGTATACAACTTTGGATTCCCTTAATTTGCTAGAGTAGCTCATAGAACTTAGAAAAACAAAACAAATAGACTGCCAGTTATTTCTCCAGGAAAAAAAAAATTGAGTTTGTTTAGGATCAGCAAAAAATTGCAATTTGGGCTCTGCAAACGTGGCAAGCAATGTCCCCAGTAAAAATGGACAGGAGAATTCTCTTTTAAAGGAAAAAGGAAGTTTGGAGGGCTTTAGTAAACAGAGAGTCCATTGGAAGGAGTTTGAAGTATAGTGGCTTTTCATTGGTTGAGTTTTGACAGTCTCTCATTGGCTGAGCTCTTGCCAGGCAAGAAGAGGAAGTCAGTTTTTCTTCCTCTTGGGCTCTGCTATCGCTGTGGGGATACAATGGTAAAGTCTCCCAATTCTGTTTAATTGAGGTTCCTGCTTACTAATTTTTTACACATTTTACTTACTAGATTACTGCTTAATTATAAAAGGATATAACTCAGGAACAGCCAGATGAAAGAGATACATAGGACAAGGTATAAGAGAAGGGGCGAGGAGCTTCCATGCCCATTCCCAAGCATGCCACTCTCCCTGCATCGCCAAGTGTTCAGTAACCCAGGAGCTCTCCTAACCCTGTCCTTTTGGGCTATTAAGCAGACTTTATATTGTAGGCATAATTGGTTAAATCATTGGCCATTGGTGATTGATTCAACCTCCATCTCCAATTCCCTCCCTGGAATTGGGGTTGGGGGTAGGGGGTAAGGTGAGGAGCTGGAGCTAAAAGTTCCAACCACCTAGTCATGAGTTTGGTTCCCCTGGCAAACAGCTCAGATCCTAAGGGTCTTTCCAAAAGTCATCTCATTAACATAAACTCAAGTGTGGTTGAAAGGGACTTAAGTGTTGAATAACAAAGGCATCTTTATTGCTCTTATCACTTAGGAAATTCCAAGGGTTTTAGGAGCTTTATGTAAGGAACAGGGACAAAGACCAAATATATATTTATTATAATCACAATATCACCTGTGCTCAGGAAAGCCACACTCTTCCCCTCCTAGTCTAATTAGATTCCCATTAAGAATCTCTTTGACATGACCACTTCCAAGATTTTATTATAGGGCAAACTTCAAAGGAATCTCTTTCCAGAATTCCAGATGTAAAGTGAGACAAAGGCCCTGCCTTTACATTTCATGATCTTACCTGATGCTCCACTCTGGGATCAAACGTGGAGAGAGGAGACTGAAACACATAGGTTCCAACCTCTGGGTCTCTCACTTGGGTCTCCTTTCTTTTCCCATCAATCACAGTGCTGTTGTGGACACTAGTTTCTTCCCTTCTTCAACACCTTATTCTTCTTCGTTCTATCAGGAAGTGGTCTAGTCTTCTTCTTGTTACTATAGGGGAGAAAAAAGTTTTACTTGACCCTGTCAGAGTCCCTAGCCAGGTCTGAAATTTAAGCTGACAAAGACAGATTAACAGGAGGAAAACATACACATTTTATTGTATTTTTGTATGTACATGGGGCCCTTCATGAGAGAATAAAGATGCAGTATAGTGACGAGGGCAAGAAGCTCTTATATCTTGTATACAAAGAAATGATACATTTGTGAAAAATTGACACGACAAAGGGGTTTGGGCTAGGGATAGTAAATGGTCAAGAGGTAACTAGGAAGATAAGGGTAAATTTAACAAGGTTTTTCTTGTACAGATTTCTTGGCCCCAAATTTCCTATCTCTGGTGATAAGAATGTATTATTTTCTCCTAATACAGGGAGTGTACCTTTCACATGGAGATTTATCTTTTGCTTTCAGGGAAGAAGGGTGAGTGGGGGGAGGTCAGAGTGACCTTCCTGCTTTTGCTATTTTCTCAAATTCTTTCAGTTTAAGATTTTCAGTATTCCAAGGTGTCATATTTTGGGATAGCATGTCCTAAACCCCATCATTACATTAGAGAGGCAAATAAATTTGAATTTTATTTTGTCTCTTGAGAAAACCTGACTATCAAGCCTACTGTTTCACTTTGAACTTGAAAAATTCTACTTTGGTTGTCAGAGAATGTGTTAACCCTTTCTTTCTCATATGATGTATTTGGATGGGGCTAGTTGCAGACAACACAGACGACTTTTCCAAACCTACAGAGAAAATGATTTATTGCCAGATATTTACTGGCTAAAAATATCATTGAAGGAAAGGAACTGGCTTCAGGCCAAACTTCAGAACAATTCTTAATCTTCAGAATCGTACTGCAGGATTCAGCTCCAGGGCTCAAAATCTGGAATTTGTTTACCCCAAAATTATTCTCCTTTGCCACAATCAGGAAACTGTTAATATTACTAAGGTAGTCTCCCAATCAAGTGGTCATTAAACACAGGGCCATATTGCTGCTGTTAACAAAATGGAACCTCATATTCTTCATCTCATCCCACTTTGCTGTTTCAAATTCAAATCATGTATGAGAATATATGACGGGTGGATGCTAGATCAAATCTAGACTCCTAACTAAGAGGATCTAAAGCGTAATTTTAACTTCTCAGCACAGATAACGCACACTAGAGGGAAGCTGAAATGGATATTGAATGTGCCAATCTACAGTATATTTGCACATGCAAAGCATTGAAGACAGTACATGGCACAGAATAATTAAAAAACATTTTTAAAGTGTTTTTTGGTCATTGCTATCATTATTATTATTATTTGAATTGCAGTTTAAAAATTTTAAATTTATCCTTCTCACACTCAGACATGTGACTTTAGATAATAAAGGAGAGGGTTATGCACACTAAAATGCATATGAGAAAACCATATTAACATATATCTCAGTTATACTTGTATATTATTATACATTTTTAAGACAAAAATTAAGATAAGTTTACTACTTCCCTGACCTTTTTAGATCTAAAATGTTAAAATATTCAAGGTTATTTAATGGACATTTGCCATTTGTTTAAACCCACCCCAAATGGAATTGTAAATGGTCCAAATGTATATCTTGGAATTTACTTTTTCCTAAAGCTAATTTCTCCTCTCTACTCTAATTGTCTTTGATTCATTCTATTCTCTTGTATTTCTCCTTTCTCAGATTTTTCCACTAATTTTCTTACCTGATTTCCTTTCCTCTTCATCTTGCCTTTTGTCATCCCCCTGCCATTTTTGTTGTTGTCATTGTTGTTTTGGTTTTTGTTTGTTTTGTTTTTATCCTTTCTGTATTTGTATTGCCTGGACATTTAGGAAACATCCTTCCACTTTTACAGCTTTTCCACATTAGCAGTTAAATTGACTTGAAATATTTAATCATGTGTCTATGCTTTAATCACATGCTCTAGATTAATTTAATGACTTGCCTATTTCCAAAGACTGAATGCTTACTTTAATTCTGTCTTTGTCAATAATAGATTCCTATCCAATAGAAATTAATCAGTTATAGAGGAAGATGATGTGTTTCCTGGTTGCTTGTGCCACTTTTATATATTTCTAATATGTTAGGTGTTATCACAATATGCAAATCCCCAACAACACCTAGGAAAGTTTTATCACAATAGACACTTAATGCTTATCCATTAGAATTTGGCTCTTGATTGGTTCACTTTTATTCCTAGTATTTATGGCAATGTTCCTGAGGAGATTCAGGTATTAGCAGAGTAATCAAGACCAGGCAGACAAATGAGCAAAAGAGAGCATAGTATTTAAGAACAGAACAACAACAACAACAAAAAAAGTTCCAAATAAACAGCTTACAAGCAGGATTGACTCAGCTTCAGGTGATGGACAGAGTAGATGGAAGTCATGGTAATGGGTGAGAGGGACAAGAAAGTTGTTTTAGCTTATATACAGTAAATTATTCTACACTCTGTGAGGAAAATAAAAAGAATTAAAAGGCAGAGTGCTCTGTCTATAAAATTTTTCTGTGATCAATATACAATACACAAATTGGTAGCAATTCATCTGACCATAGGAAACTGTAGTAATGCCTCATCTAGATAAGTTTTTTTAACTATATATGTCATATATGTGATTTTTACAAATTTCTCCTCATAGTTAAACTATTTAAAAATTTTTAGTCCATTTAAATTACACTTGTCTACAATATATTATTTTATACAATATATTATTTTTTCTAAATTACCAAGATTGAGCACATGTTAGCCCTTTATTGATAACATGGGTCATTGTTTTGAATCTTTATCATTAAACATTGTAATAACATAAATCCGTGTCAGTTTTTGTGTAACCAGGCTTTCTTCTTTAGTACTAAGTGATCACTTTTACTTTGCTCATTCATTTCCTTCTGGTTTCTGTTCCTAATGCATGATGGACTGGAAAGTCAGATCACTATTCCGCTTAAACTTTGAATGATACAGTAGTTAATAAGTTCCTAAGAGTAGCTGTAACAAATTTAATATATAGCTTCAGCTCATGGGTGTCTTATAAAGCTATTTGGTTTTCTCAGATTTCTAATCTACTAATTTTCTAATTTGGGGCAGATTCCTAAACTTTCATAGTATTAAAATATTGAGGAAATAAAAAATATATACAATGAATTCCTTAAAATCAGGCAAAGAAATGAGCAATAACAGAGAGTATTTGAGTAGTTATATCCAATAGATTTATGAATCCCAGAAAGATTCACTTTTGAATAGTGACAGCATTTCTGTCAGTAATGGCCATGGGACAGATATCTAGAGCAATTACAAATACCTGAGCGTAGCTGGGCAAAGATGTTTTCAAATGAAATACACAGTTCTCACTTGATTTGACTAACAGGCTTATATAGATCAATGAATAAGTGCATAGATTTTGAAATCAAGATTCCCTGGATGCAAATCCAAGTTCTACCATTTACTAGCTATGAAAACTTACCCAAATTACTTAACCTGTATGTGCTTAAGTTTCCTCATATATATGTGGAGGCAATGGGAACATTCTCATGTAATGCTGTTTTAAGAACTGACACAATAGTTCATGTGAAATACTTAGAAACTTGTCTGATGTTCATTTCTCATTAGGTCTTATTATTAAACTACAGAGGAAATTTGAAAAGAACAATCAAGACATTTTCTTTACTTGGTTTTCTTTTCCGGCAAATGACAGTTTCTGGTTATATATGCTATAAATTTGTTTAAAAGTCCTGTGTGGCATCTTAAGTATGTGTGCATGTAAATGTTGACACATTTCAGAACACAATTTATAGAGAGCCAAAGAGAGTCAAAGATTCGCCATTACTTGTTAAATAGCTTTCCTAAAGTGGCAAAAGTTGGTAGCATCTTTTCCAAAGGGTGCTTTATTCATACTAGCTAATTAAGTGAATGGGCTTTCTGGTTTTAATTAAGTGGAGTGTTTGTATATGTATCATGTTTTTATACTCAGAGGCAATAAGGGTGAGATTTTAATACAGAAAGGGAGAAATAGCCACTAAAAAATTCAAGCCTGTTCAATTAAAAATCCTACCTGATAGTTCTATGCAATGCAAAGTTAATGGACTGGTTCGAATTCCATAAAGTGGTACTTTTTTTTTATCATTTGAAATGGCTCATGGATCTCATATGAACATACCTAATATTTCTGGAGCATTACCTCTTCAGAGGTATAATCACACTGTGTATCAATAAAGATAAAATATGTGGTAAGTGAAATTTTGCTTTCTGGCTGCTTTGGGATTATATGGCTAATGGCCATGGGGCAGACACTCAGGCAATTAGAATAGGGAGACTCCTTAGCTCTGAGAGCACAGGCAAGATGCTTAAGTGTGCAAAACGAGCACACCAGAGAGTAGGGGCAAAGGTGGTACATCCGTGGATGATTTTAAGTTTTGGTATACAGGAGTTCAGGGAGCAAGTCTGTTTAGGATATTATTTTAGAGAAGATAAAAGAAAATGGAATAAGTGAAATAATTGGAATGTACATGGACCAACTACATTGCCTTATGTGGCCTAGTTAGGTGGAAAGATTGATAAACCTACAAGAATGGAGACTCAGCTATCAGCAAATCAGCTGAATGGCTTTAGACAAGCTACTTTTCTGTGAGTCTCAGTTTTACAACTTATAGAATAAAGATATTCAGAAATATTAGTTGAGTGCCTGCCACGTGCTAGCTGTTGAGCTAGGCTTAGGATACTATGAAAGGTGGTACAATTCCTTTTCTGGATTGGGAGCCTTCCATTATGAAGAGGAAGGCAGGTATCCAGTAAGGTACAAGTGCTGTGATTTTATTTCTACTAATGGGAAGAGAAAGGGGAGAAGAAAAGGAGTGTACAATCTTAATTGCAGATGGGGGCAGAGAAGTAAGATAAGTGGGTGTTTGTGAGGGATGGGGAGACAGCAGAAGACTTCAGGCAGGAAGGGCAAGCTGGAAATTCTGGGAGCAGCAAGCCCTTTGACACAGTGTGTCAAAGACAGGAATGTAAACACTTGCAAATAGTTAAATTATCACATCTTGAATGCCTAGGTATTTTGAGGAAAGCAGATACTAGCGCTGAGCTAAATAGTCAATCATCATGGCACTCTTTGGAGTAGGGTGAGAAGGACTATAAAGTTTCAGTGCAAACAATTATAGCCCTACATCCTCCGATGTGATTCTATTCCACCTCCATTGAGATGAATCAGGTAATTGTCCTGAGCCATGTAGAGTCACTTTTTGCAATAGCTTCTCACATAAATAGTCTGTTAAGAATCCTTGAGAAGCTTTCTCACGTAAATGTTTTTACAGTTATCTGAGGCTATGAATCTACATGAGGATAAATGCTATATCCTCAATGTAACTATAAACTTACAAATTTTATGTTTAGACTTTATCGTCCTCCGGGTCATTGCTGAAAAGATTATTCAACACGATGTAAAAAAAAAAAAAAAATTGATAGGGATAGCAAACATGATAATTGTCTCAACAATTATAATATCACTTTCTATTTAAAGGAGAGAGTATTTATCCTTTAAGTTAAACTTTGGCCCTACAATCCTTTCCAGTGATATAAGGGAAAATACGCCTAGGTTCATTTGGACACCCTCAAAAAGCCGACCAGAATATTGATGACTAAATTGCACTGCAGGTAGAATTGCACAGCCCCCATGTTACTGAAGCCCTTTGAATATCTGACAATTAGGAAAAACTCTATTTAGAACTGTGCATGTGACAGAGACTAGACATGACTCCTATGAATAGCTTATATTACATCAAGAAGGCACCAGATGATTAATTTTAGTAAATACTACCTTTATGCTCTAGGTCATAACTAAAAGTTTCTAACATAAAGGAAGTAGCTGTTGCATCATGATGTATCATAACATTTTAGAAATGGAAGAAAGTTGAGCATGCATCTATCAATAGTATAATTCCCTTGGACTATATATTAGGGTTCTCTAGAGAAACCAAACCAGTAGGAGATATATATCCTGCTGAAAGAAGAGAAAGAGAGGTTTATTATAGGAATGTTTTATGTGATTATAGAGGCTGAGAAGTCCCACAAACTGCCCTCTGCAAGCTGGTATCATTCAGTCTGAGCCCAAAGGCTTGAGAAGTGCCAAAGTCCAAGGACAGGAGAAGATGGATGTCCCAGTTCAAAGAGAGAGTGAGGGAATTAACCCTTTCTCCACATTTTGTTCTGTTTGAGCCCCCAAGGAATTGGATAATGCCTATCCACATTGGGGAAGGCCACATGCTTTGCTCAGTTCTCCAATTCAAATGCTAATCTCTTTGGGAACATCCTCACAGACACACCCAGAAATAATGTTTTACCAACTATCTGGGCATATTAGCCCAGTCAAATTGACATGTAAAATTAACCATCACAGACTAGGTGGAGAGAAGTGAAAGACGTGCTCAAGTGGGCACAGACCTGAACCCCTGACTCTTAGTCTGATGCTCTTTCACAAGCAGCTTGATGCTTTGTTATGTAGTAATAACAGTAAATACTGATTCAAAAAGTTCTAGGGAACTTGTGAGTTGTGAGAACATATACTAAGCAAACTCAAAGTAAGAAAATCCATATTTATGTACATGACTGAATTTCAGTAATTTTTATCTTTCAAAAGTGTTCACTGAAAGCTTCCTTAAAGGAGTAAACAATTAATTTAAGATTTTTATTGGTTTGTACTATATTCATAGCACTGTACATTTATAGTATGAAATATACTCATAAACTGCCTTTTAGTTATTTGCTTTTTTTTTTTTCTGTTCTGAGGGATTCTGAATGTGTTAATGGACAGATAATACAAAAAGAAAACTTGACCAGTGCCTTGGTAACAGGTCTGGCGTATAAGAAACGGCATCGCGAAACAAAGGGAAGCCTTAAGCAAGCTTTATTTAGGGAGCGCTCTCAGGCGAGGTTCGCTGGTCCGAGGGAGGGGCCAGAGAAGTCGCGCCCGGGTGAGGGTTGGAGCAAAATTTATAGGGGAGGAAGAAGGAGGGACCAGCAAACCAAGGAAGGCGCGTCTTTTGGGTGGAGCAGTCCTTATCTGGTAGATTCTTCGGGTATTATTGCAATGTCTGCTGTCTGTTGCATCAGTCTCGGGACCGTTGGTTCCGCCCTCTGAAAGTGGGAAGGCAGGGCCTGTGTGGAAAGCCCCAGGCCTTTTTTCTGGGCGGGTGGAAGGTCCCTGGCTGATGCAGCCTATGAGTCTGTTTGCACCAGTCGCCCCGGGCCACCTGGCCTTACAGCAACAAACATGCCATGTCATAATAATTTATTCCAGTATTTATGACACTTACTTTTGTGCAGGGATATAGGACAATGTCATGAGAGCTATCACCCCAGTTCTAACAGAGGGAGGAACAAGCCCAGGGGAGGACTGGAACAAAAATATCTAAGTGAAACCATGTAACTCAGATTGGGACTTGGACCCACTGTCTTTTAACTGAGGTCACACACCTGGTCTCAGAACTTAATGAAGCTTAGGTTCTTGATGTCTCATCGCAGAAAGAATTCAGTGAGAGACAAGGTGATAAGTAAGAAGTGGATTTATTTAGAGAGAAACACACTCCACAGACAGTGTGGGCCATCTCAGTAGGCAAGAGTGGCACCAGGGTATGGGGTTGTCACTTTTTATAGGGATGGGTAATTTCATAGGCAAATGAATGGGAGTAGTATTCCAGCTATTTTGGGGAAGGTGAGGATTTCCAGGAATTGGGCCACCGTCCACTTTTTGAACTTTATGGTCTGCCTTGGAACTGTAATGATGCCTATGGGTGTGTCATTTAGCTTGCTGATGTGTTACAATGAGTGTATACTAAGGCTCAAGGTCTGGTGGAAGTCAACTCATCAGCCATCTTGGACCTATTTGGTTCTAATCAGTTTATTTTGTGTCCTTGGGCTATGTCATTCTTTTAAAGATTGTGCCCTGCCCCCTTCCCTCCTGTTTCATAAGTACCTGGCACTGCTGGTTGGTCAGGAGTAAAACATTAAAAAAATAAAAGATTTTAAAAATTTGATTATCTTGTTTACATGCCTTGTAAAATATTACTGCTGTTTGAAAAACAAAGTCTGAGATTTTCTTATACAGTGCTTCTTCTAAAATCTTTTCATCATGTTTTTGATGACCAAGATGTTCAACAGATCTTAAACATAGTTGAAAATGCACCATTCTGGATAATATGCTCTCTGTTTCTCCTCTCTTACACCACTAAGTGCCTGCCACCTAGTAGACACATAATACAAATTTGTTGAATGAGAACATGGTAATTTCCAATGTAGGAATAATTTTAATACATCAAAGAGAATTTTTCAATTTCCTGGTCGTTAAACATTTTATTAGAGGAATAAATTCTCACTGAGAATGATAGTAATCACAACTTTATTATCTCCTGTTTATTATGATATTATGCAGCAAGTAGAAACCAGGATATCAATTGCTCGGTAGCCATAACTACCGTGGATTTTCTCATATCAGTATAACCAGTCAAAGAAATTTGATCAAAATATCAAGGAGTGTTTCACCAATAATCAAATAATGCATTTTAAATGTGTCCTCAACCTTTGTGATTCCAACAAAAAATACATACTAAGAAGTTTATGTTGTGATACTAAAATCTAGATAAATTATAAACTGTAGTCCAAGACATTATCAATATGATACAAATACTTCAATGAGCACCTAAGTTAATATTTGGCTACTGACAATTGCTATAATTTTGGAAATACAAGGAATCTGACAAACACAATAGGATGAATTTTACTTTGAATGTTCTTCTAATAGCCTATGCCTGTAGATAAGCAGCATTTAGGATGCTCTATTGAAGGAGGAATCTTGGCCACATTGCTTGCATTAGCTTCGGAAGCTCTTTGCTAACTATTCTTCTAGAATTACAGTGAAGCCTGAGGCCACATTGAAGGGTAATTGAATGACTTAATTCTTGGTAGTAATTTGCAGAAATTAAGGAATAATTTTCCACACTATGTTTATTGACCTCGTGAAAGCTATTAATGTCATTAAAAGGCCTGGCTACATAAAGATAGTCAAGTATTGTGGTCTTTACATAAAGATAGTCAAGCTTTTTGCCCCTAAATCCCCCTGTCAGAGCTGGGGTCATTTCATTCTTTCACTTATTCAATAAATAGTTATTGAGTGTCCACTCTGTTCCAAGCCTCTCAGTTGATGAAGGAGTGACAAATAATAGGAATAAGGCATGAGTTTTCATGTAGCTTGACATTAGTAGCTTAGGAGAATAAGGTTTAACACTAGGCTCATCTTGACCTCATATGCAGATTCAAGTAGCTATGTCACCCTCTCACCTTCCTATCTCTGAGTTATTGCCTTGCTTCCTAGCTTGGTAATTCATGTATTTGGGGGATCATTTTGTACATGTTTTCTTTCAAGTGTTTCTAGAGACTGGGATTCTGCCCCTGATACCCAGAAGGCTTTTCCCCCCACTATTACGTTCTCTACCTCAGCATTACCATCACAAGCCATCTAAAAATTGGATATTGCCAGATTCCTCTCATTGTCTGTTTCTCTTCCATTCTGGGACTTTGAGATAGATTTTGTTATTGGAACTCCTCAGTGTGAAGTGCACATCAGCTTCAACTCCAATTGTTTCATGACAGTCTTAGGACCTTTGCTATATATTGGAGAGTAGTGATGCAGACATCCAAACAATTTTGCAAGGACATAGAATGTTTATGCTTTAAACAAGATCTGCTTTACCTTCTAGACTGTGAGGTCTTTGAAAGATAAAACTGCTGGGGAGGAAGAAAACTTTTCTCTGCTCTTCTAGGTTCTTCTGTCTGGTCTAAGAATTAAATTGACATAAGACAGATTAACAGGAGAAAATCAAATTTAATTTTGTACATATGGGAACCCCCACATACATGAGAGGTTCCAGGACAGAAATGTAAAATGAAGCATATATACCATCCTGAGCTAAGGAATAGAATAGGGGCCTGGGGCTTCTAAGGAAGGGAGGGTTATTCACAGGATGATAAGAAGAGCAGATGTTTAGTAATTAGATGTTTGCCCTGCCAGTTAGGTGGGGCCACTTATATAAAATTTATCTTCAGTGATAAATCTTTCCTGGGAAAAATTCCCAATTTAAATTCTTCTGGCTGGTTAAAGATGAGGTTTGTCTTGAACCCACAGGATCTCAATTGCCTTTAGCTCAAAATAATCCTCATGCAAAGTGATGCATACTGGGGAGCCTTGTTCTGAACCCTCACAGTACCAGGTTGTATTCACGTCCTGTTGAAACCATGTAACTCAGATTGGGACTTGAATCCATGGTCTTTTAATTGAGATCACTCACCTGGTCTCAGAACTTAATGAAGCTCAGTTTCTTGATGTCTCACGGCAGAAAGAATTCAGTGAGAGACAAGGTGATAGGTAAGAAGGGGATTTATTTAGAGAGAAACACACTCCACAGACAGAGTGTGGGCCATCTCAGAAGGCGAGAGTGGCACCAGGGTACGGGGCTGTCAGTTTTTATGGGGGTGGGTAGGTTCATAGGCTAATGAGTGGGAGGTGTATTCCAGCTATTTTGGGGAAGTGGTAGGGATTTCCAGGAATTGGGACACTGCCTACTTTTTGACCTTTATGATAGGCCTTGGAACTGTGGGTGTGTCATTTAGCTTGCTGATGTGTTACAATGAGCATATACTAAGGCTCAAGGTCTAGTGGAAGTCAGTCAACTCGTCCCCCCATCTTGGACCTATTTGGTTCTAATCAGTTTATGTCATGTCCTCAGGCTATGTCATTCTTTCAAAGACTGTGCCCTGACCCCTTTCCTCCTGTTTCACTGTCACAGCATTTAATATATGGTTATTTTGTTTTATTAAATGTTTCAACGTTTCAACACAAGCAGCATTATGTAATAGATGAAGAGGATCACGCCCTTCTCATTCAAGAGTAACTCAGCTCTTTTAGCCAAGAGAAAGGAGTGACTTAAAGCTATAATTTCTCTCTAGCTCAGCATTATTTGCTGCCCCCTGTTGTGTTAACTTCAAAATAGCCCAAAATAGTGCTTTAGCGATTGGTTAGGTACAGTCTCCCCCAAATTCCCAAAGTAGCATTCTTGCTGACTTCTTTAGTATTGGCTCCAAGAGCTGCAGTTTTAAAAAACCTGAAATATAACTCACATACTAAAATATCTACCCTTTTAAAGTGTGCAAGTTGGTGGTTTTTAGTATATTCACAGAATAGTGTACTTGTGGCACCTGTTAAATTCCCGATATTTATCACCCAAGCCCATTAGCAGTCACTCTTCATCCCCTCCAGGCTTTTGAAGCAATAATCTACTTTCTGTATCTATGGGTTTGCTTATTCTGAACATTTCACATAAAAAGAATGATGCAGTATGTGGCATTTTTTGTCTGCTTCCTTCACTTAGCATAATGTTTTAAAGGTTCATCCATGTTGTAGCATGAATAATTCTTTTTTTTTCTTTTGGCATAATAGTATTCTATTGTATGGATATGTTGCATTTTATTTGTCCCTTCATCAGTTGATGGACATTTTTGTTATTTCACTTTCTGGCTTTTATGAATATTACTGCTATGAACATTCAACTACTAGTTTGTGTATGGACATATGTTTTCAATTCTCTTGGATATATATGTAGGATGAGAATTTCTGGGCCATATGGTAACTTTATGTTTAACTTTTTGAGGAACTGCCAAACTGTTTTCAAAAGTGGCTGTACTATTTCACTTTCTGACCAGCAACGTATGAGAGTTTTATATTTCTCCAACTCATTTCCAACACTTGTTGTAGTTTGTCCCTTTGATTATAAATATCCTAGCATTTGTGAAGTAGTATCTCACTGTGATTTTGATTTGTAATAACCTCATGACTAATGATGCTAAATATGTTTATCATCCATTTGTACATCTTCTTTGAAAAAAATTCTACTGAAACACTTTGTCCATTTATTAATAGAGTTACTGGACTTTTTTACTGTTGCGTTCTAATAGTTTTTCTATATTCTGGGTATTAGCCCCTAATCAGATGTATGACTTGCAGATATTTTCTCCCGTTCTATGAATTTCATTCTATGAATTTCTTCATTTTGTTCTCTGAAGAACACAAGTTTTAAAATTCAGTGAGGCCAATTTTATCTGTTTTTTTCTTTGGTTGCTTTTGGTGTCATATCTAAGAATGAACTGCTTGATCCAGGGTTACAAACTTTTATACTAAGGTTTTCTTCTCAGAGTTTTATACTTTTAACTCTTACATTTAGATCTTTGATCCATTTTTAGCTACTTTTTTATGTGCTGTGATGATCACAACTTTTTTTCTTTTGCATGTGGATATCTAGTTGTCTTCAGCACTATAAGTTGTAAAACTTATTCTTTCCTCATTGAATTATCTTGGCACTCGTGTCAAAATTTAATTGACCATAAATGTATGGGATAATTGTACTCACAAGTCTATTCCATTGATCTATATGTCTGTTCCTATACTAGTACCACATAGCCTTGATTACTATAGACTTACAGAAAGTGTTGAAATTGGGAAGCATGAGTTTCCAAACTGTGCTCTTCTTTTCAAGATTGTTTTGTTTATTCTGAGTACCTTGCATTTTCATATGAATTTTAAGATTTTGACAGGATTTTGTTGAATCTATAGATGAATTGGGGGAGTATTGCTATTTTAACAAGTCTTCCAATCTATGAACATGGGATATTGCTTCATTTATTTAAATCTTCTTTAATTTCTCCCAATGGTATTTTATAGTTTTCACTGTACAAGTCTTGAACTTCTTTTCTTAAATTTATACCTAAGTATTTTATTATTTTTGATACTAGTATAAATAGAATTTCTTTCTCATTATTCGTGCATAGAAATATAATTAATTTTTGCCCGATGATCTGATATCCTACAACCTTGCTGAACTTCTTTGTTAGCTTTAGTAGTTTTTGTTGATTCCTTGGGATTTTTGATATATATAAGATTATGGTACTTGCAAGTATAGATGGAATTACTTATTTCTTTCCAATCTGGATGCTGTTTTTCTCCTTGTCAAGTTTCCCAGGCTAGAACATTCAGTACAATATATACTATAGTATACAATTTTTGTGTCTTCTAAATTCCGTTCATACTAATGTTACATCGTATGATTAATCTGGTAAAACTAGTTCTACTTTTAATTTCTTTATTAGTAAAATGTAAACCCATATTCTAATCCAGGGAACAATATTTCATTCAAAAGTTGTAATCCTACTCTGAAAGCTCTAGAACTGGGGAAAACTCTAAAAAAGCTGCTTGTGACACTAAAAGATTCAGAGCTGTTTGGCAGATGCTGAAGATGGGTAAGAAAATGCAAAACAAATTAACCTACAAAACAAACTGACCTATAAATTGTTCTCCTGCAAGTTAAACCAATAACTATATTCAGCTTTAAGTGTGCTTAATATAATGACTTGTCATTGAAATAGACTAGTTCCTCAGTTACCTGAACTTTTCAGCCAAGTCTCTTACATTTTGATGAACAGTAAAGAGGATGACTGCCCCAAGGACTTCTGCAGTCATATTACTGACTTGTCATTGCTGTAAGAAATTAAAGCATGTAGGCCAGTTACCCTGGTTGCCTCACTAGTATTTTAAAAGCAGCTAATGCTGGTCTCTAGTAATCACATCCTTGTTGTGGGAATGGAATATGAGATTCATATGTTCTTTTGTAAGGGCCAGAAATTTTCTGGACATATAGAGCTACAGGAGAAAAGAAGAGGGGTGAAGAGAACAGGGGATGCAGGGCAGAGGTGTGGGCTTTCAGTGGGATTAGGACAGATACCATTTGAGCAGCTCAGAGTTGCCACAAGGTCCTCTTTGCCACACTTGGTACTTCAGGACCTGGAGCCTTCTACCCATACCCAGTATATATGTATTGAATTTCTTAATGTAATGGATGCCAGCCAAGGCATAATTAGCTGATTAATTTTGGCATTTTGTTTGATTCTGTGAAGATAGATTGAAGTTGTCTGGCTTTTGAAGCTTTAGAGCTCTCTTGGCAAATGTAGGTTGTATGTCTTTAACTAAGACAACTTCCAGTATGACACACTCACCTGAAAACCTTAATTTCAGTATAGGGTATTGTTTAAAAATCATGGTTCAAAGATTCCTTCTGCAGGTAGCCAGTCTTCCAATATTCAGGTAGTGTTACAGATTAAAATTATAACCTTGCTTTTAGGGAACTGTTTGAAAAAAATGTGGTTACAAACAGGACTTTCTTTTCAGTGATCACATTCTGAATATTGTTTATTGATTTGCAGTAGTTGCTAATATTTAGAGAGATTTTTACTCCTTATACTCAGACCATTTTATTTATTTATTTAAAAAATTCTTAACATCTTTATTGGAGTATGATTCCTTTACAATGGTGTGTTAGTTTCTGCTTTATAACAGAGTGTATCAACTATACATATACATATATCCCTAATCTCTTCTCTCTTGTGTCTCCCTCCATCCCACCCTCCCTATCCCACCCCTCTAGGTGGTCACAAAGCACCGAACTGATCTCCCTGTGCTCTGTGGCTGCTTTACACTAGCCATTTATTTTACATTTGGTAGTATATATAAGTCCATGATACTCTCTAACTTTGTCCCAGCTTAACCTTTCCCCTCCCCGTGTCCTCATGCTCATGTCCGTTCTCTAGTAGGTCTGTGTCTTTATTCCTGTGCTGCCCCTGCGTTCTTCATGACCATGTTTTTTTTTTTTTTTTTTAGATTCCATATATATGTGTTAGCATATGGTATTTGTTTTTCTCTTTCTGACTTACTTAACTCTGTATGACAGTCTCTAGATGCATCCACGTGTCTACAAATGACCCAATTTCGTTCCTTTTTATGTCTGAGTAATATTCCACTGTACATATGTACCACATCTTCTTTATCAATTCGTCTGTTGATGTGCATTTAGGTTGCTTCCATGACCTGGCTATTGTAAATAGTGCCGCAATGAACATTGGGGTGCAGGTGTCTTTTTGAATTATGGTTTTCTCTGGGTATATTCCCAGTAGTGGGATTGCTGGATCATATGGTAATTCTATTTTTAGCTTTTTAAGGAACCTCCATACTGTTCTCCATAGTGGCTGTATCAATTAACATTCCCACCAAGAGTGCAAGAGGGTTTGCTTTTCTCCACACCCTCTCCAGCATTTACTGTTTGTAGATTTTTTGATGATTGCCATTCTGACCGGTGTGAGATGATATCTCATTGTAGTTTTGATTTGCATTTCTCTAATGATTAATGATGTTGAGCATTCTTTCAAGTGTTTGTTGGCAATCTGTATATCTTCTTTGGAGAAATGTCTGTTTAGGTCTTCTGCGCATTTTTGGATGGGGTTGTTTGTTTTTTTGATATTGAGCTGCATGAGCTGCTTGTAAATTTTGGAGATTAATCCTTTGTCATTTGCTTCATTTGCAAATACTTTCTGCCATTCAGAGGGTTGTCTTTTGGTCTTGTTTATGGTTCCCTTTGTTGTGCAAAAGCTTTTAAGTTTCATTAGGTCCCATTTGTTTACTTTTTCTTTTTATTTCCATTTCTCTAGGAGGTGGGCCAAAAAGGATCTTGCTGTGATTTATGTCATAGAGTGTTCTGCCTATGTTTTCCTCTAAGAGTTTTATAGTGTCTGGCCTTACATTTAGGTCTTTAATCTATTTGGAGTTTATTTTTGTGTATGGTGTTACAGAGTGTTCTCATTTCATTCTTTTACATGAAGCTGTTTAGTTTTCCCAGCACCATTTATTGAAGAGGCTGTCATTTCTCCATTGTATGTTCTTGCCTCCTTTATCAAAGATAAGGTGACCATATGTACATGGGTTTATCTCTGGGCTTTCTATCCTGTTCCATTGATCTATATTTCTGTTTTTGTGCCAGTACCATACTGTCTTGATTACTATAGCTTTGTAGTAAAGTCTAAAGTCAGGGAGCCTGATTCCTCCAGCTCCGTTTTTCTTTCTCAATATTGCTTTGGCTATTTGGGGTCTGTTGTGTTCCCATACAAGTTGTGAAATTTTTTGTTGTAGTTCTGTGAAAAGCACCAGTGGTAGTTTGATAGGGATTGCATTGAAACTGTAGATTGCTTTGGGTAGTATAGTCATTTTCACAACGTTGATTCTTCCAACCTAAGAACATGGTCTATCTCTCCAGCTATTTGTATCATCTTTCATTTCTTTCATCAGTGTCTTATAGTTCTCTGCATACAGGTCTTTTGTCTCCTTAAGCAGGTTTATTCCTAGGTATTTTATTCTTTTTGTTACAATGGTAAATGGGAGTGTTTCCTTAATTTCATTTTTAGATTTTTTCATCATTAGTGTATAGAATGTAAGAGATTTCTGTGCATCAGTTTTTTTGTACTGCTACTTTACCAGATTCATTGATTAGCTCTAGCAGTTTTCTGGTAGCATCTTTAGGATTCTCTATGTATAGTATCATGTCATCTGCAAACAGTGACAGCTTTACTTCTTCTTTTCCAATCTGGATTCCTTCTATTTCTTTTTCTTCTCTGTTTGCTGCTGCTAAAACTTCCAAAAATATGTTGAATAATAGTGGTAAGAGTGAACATCCTTGTCTTGTTCCTGATCTTAGTGGAAATGGTTTCAGTTTCTCACTATTGAGGATGATGTTGGCTGTGGGTTTGTCATATATTGCCTTTATTAGGATCAGGTAAGTTCCCTCTATGCCTACTGTCTGGAAAGTTTTTATCATAAATGGGTGTTGAATTTTGTCAAAAGTTTTTCTGCATCTATTGAGATGACCATATGGTTTTTATCCTTCTGTTTGTTAATATGGCGTATCACATTGCTTGATTTGCATATATTGAAGAATCATTGCATTCCTGGGATAAACCCCACTTGATCATGGTGTATGATCCTTTTAATGTGCTGTTAGATTCTGTTTGCTAGTATTTTGTTGAAGATTTTTGCATCTATGTTCATCAGTGATATTGCCCTGTAATTTTCTTTCCTTGTGACATCTTTGTCTGGTTTTGGTATCAAGGTGATGGTGGCCTCATAGAATGAGTTAGGGAGTGTACCTCCCTCTGCTATATTTTGGAAGAGTTTGAGAAGGATAGGTGTTATCTCTTCTCTAAATATTTGATAGAATTCGCCTGTGAAGCCATCTGGTCCTGGACTTTGGTTTGTTGGAAGATTTTTAATCACAGTTTCAATTTCAGTGCTTGTGATTTGTCTGTTTTTATTTTCTATTTCTTCCTGGTTCAGTCTTGGAAGGTTGTACTTTGCTAGGTATTTGTCCACTTCTTCCAGATTGTCCATTTTACTGGCATAGAGTTGCTTGTAGTAATCTCTCATGATCCTTTGTACTTCTGCAGTGTCCATTGTTGTTACTTCTCCTTTTTCATTTCTAATTCTATTGATTTGAGTCTTCTCCCTTTTTCTCTTGATGAGTCTGGCTAATGGTTTATCAATTTTGTTTATCTCCTCAAAGAACCAGCTTTTAATTTTATTGATCTTTGCTATCATTTCCTTCATTTCTTTTTCATTTATTTCTGATGTGATCTTTATGATTTCTTTCCTTCTGCTAACTTTGGGGGTTTTTTTGTTCTTCTTTCTCTAATTGCTTTACGTGTAAGGTTAGGTTGTTTATTTCAGATGTTTCTTAGGGTAGGATTTTATTGCTGTAAACTTCCCTCTTAGAACTGCTTTTGCTGCATCCCATAGGTTTTGGGTGGTCGTGTTTTCATTGTCATTTGTTTGTAGGTATTTTTTGATTTCCTCTTTGATTTCTTCAGTGATCTCTTTGTTATTAAGTAGTATATTGTTTAGCCTCCATGTGTTTGTATTTCTTCCATGTTTTTTCCTATAATTGATGTTTAGTCTCATAGCATTGTGGTCAGAAGAGATACTTGATACGATTTCGATTTTCTTAAATTTACCAAGGGTTGATTTGTGACCCAAGATATGATCTATCCTGGAGAATGTTCCATGAGCACTTGAGAAGAAAGTGTTTTCTGTTGTTTTTGGATGGAATGTCATATAAATATCAATTAAGTCCATCTTGTTTAATGTATCATTTAAAGCTTGTGTTTCCTTATTTATTTTCATTTTGGATGATCTGTCTTTTGGTGAAAGTGGGGTGTTAAAGTCCCCTACTATGATTGTGTTACTGTCTATTTCCCCTTTTATGGCTGTTAGTATTTGCCTTATGTATTGAGGTGCTCCTATGTTGGGTGCATAAATATTTACAATTGTTATATCTTCTTCTTGTATTGATCCCTTGATCATTATGTAGCATCCTTCTTTGTCTCCTGTAATAGTCTTCGTTTTAAAGTCTATTTTGTCTCATATGAGACTTGCTACCCCAGCTTTCTTTTGATTTCCATTTACATGGAATATCTTTTTCCATCCCCTCACTTTCAGTCTGTATGTGTGCCTAGATCTGAATTGGGTCTCTTGTAGACTGCATACATAGTGATCATTTTTTTTTGAATACATTCAGCCAGTCTATGTCTTTTGGTTGGAGTATTTAATCCATCTACAATTAAGGTAATTATCAATATGTATGTTCCTATTACCATTTTCTTAATTGTTTGGGGTTTGTTATTGTAGGTCTTTTCCTTCTCTTGTGTTTCTTGCCTAGAGAAGTTCCTTTAGCATTTGTTGTAAAGCTGGTTTGGTGGTGCTGAACTGTCTCAGCTTTTGCTTGTCTGTAAAGGTTTTAATTTCTCCATCAAATCTGAACGAGATCCTTGCTGGGTAGAGTAATCTTGGTTGTAGGTGTTTCTCCTTCATCACTGTAAATATGTCCTGCCACTCCCTTCTGGCTTGCAGAGTTTCTGCTGAAAGATCAACTGTTAACCTTATGGGGATTCCCTTGTATGTTATTAGTTGTTTTTCCCTTGCTGCTTTTAATATGTTTTCTTTGTATTTAATTTTTGACAGTTTGATTAATATGTGTCTTGGTGTGTTTCTCCTTGGATTTATCCTGTATGGGACTCTTTGTGCTTCCTGGACTTGATTAACTCTTTCCTTTCCCATATTAGGGAAGTTTTCAACTGTAATCTCTTCAAATATTTTCTCAGTCCCTTTCTTTTTCTCTTCTTCTTCTGGGACCCCTATAATTTGAATGTTGGTGCATTTAATATTGTCCCAGAGGTCTCTGAGACTATCCTCAATTCTTTTCATTCTTTTTTCTTTATTCTCCTCTGCAGTAGTTTTTTCCACTATTTTATTTTCCAGGTCACTTTTTTTCTTTTTTTTTGCCGTATGCTGGCCTCTCGCTGTTGTGACCTCTCCCGTTGTGGAGCACAGGCTACGGAAGCGCAGTGTCAGCGGCCATGGCTCATGGGCCCAACCGCTCCGCGGCATGTGGGATCTTTCCCAGACTGGGGCACGAACCCGTGTCCCCTGCATCGGCAGGCGGACTCTCAACCACTGCGCCACCAGGGAAGCCCTCCAGGTCACTTTTTTATCCATTCTTCTGCCTCAGTTATTCTGCTGCTGATTCTTTCTAGAGAATTTTTAATTTCATTTATTTTGTTGTTCATCATTTTTTGTTTGCTCTTTGGGTCTTCTAAGTCCTTGTTAAACGTTCCTTGTATTTTTTTTTTCTCCATTTTATTTCCAAGATTTTGGATCATCTTTACTATCATTACTCTGAATTCTTTTTCAGGTAGACTGCCTATTTCCTCTTCACTTGTTTGGTCTGGTGAGTTTTTACCTTGCTCCTTCATCTGCTATGTGTTTCTCTGTCTTCTCATTTTGCTCATCTTCGTGTGTTTGGGGTCTCCTTTTTGTGGGCTGCAGGTTCATAGTTCCCATTGTTTGTGGTTTCTGCCCCCAGTGGCTAAGATTGGTTCAGTGTGTTGTGTAGGCTTCCTGGTGGAGGGGAGTAGTGCCTGTGTTCTGGTGGATGAGGCTGGATCTTGTCTTTCTGGTGGGTAGGTCCATGACTGGTGGTGTGTTTTGGGGTGTCTGTGACCTTATTATGATTTTAGGCAGCCTCTAATGGGTGGGGTTGTGTTCCTGTCGGGCTAGTTGTTTGGCATAGGGTGTGCAGCACTCTAACTTGCTGGTCATTGAGTGGAGATGGGTCTTGGTGTTGAGATGGAGATCTCTGGGAGATTTTCGCTGTTTGATATTACGTGGAACTGGGAGCTCTCTGGTGGACCAATGTCCTGAACTCGGTTCTCCCAACGCAGAGGCACAGGTCTGACGCCTGGACAGAGCACTAAGATCCTGTCCGGGCTCAAAATAAAATGGAGAAAGAAGGAAGGATGGAAGGAAGGAAGGAAGGAAGAAAAAGAGAAGAAAGTTATTAAAATAAAAAATAATTATTAAAAATAAAAAAAAATTAAGTAATTTAAAAAAAAGAAAGATAGGCGCAAGCAACCAAACCGAAATACAAATCTTCCAATGATAACAAGTGCTAAAAACTATACTAAAAAAACAAAAAACAAAATGGACAGACAAAACCCTGGAAAAAATGGTAACAGTAAAGCTATACAGACAGAATCACACACAGAAGCATACTCATGCACACTCACAAAAAGATAAAAAGGGAAAAAAATATATATATATATAGTTGCTCTCCAAGTCCACCTCCTCAATTTGGGATGATTCGTTGTCTATTCAGGTATTCCACAGATGCAGGGTACATCAAGTTGATTGTGGAGATTTAATCCACTGCTCCTGAGGCTGCTGGGGGAAATTTCCCTTTCTGTTCTGTGTTTGCACAGCTCCTCAGGTTCAGCCTTGGATTTGACCCCACCTCTGCATGTTGGTCACCTGAGGGTGTCTGTTGTTCGCTCAGACAGGATGGAGTTAAAGTAGCAGCTGATTAGGGGGCCCTGACTCACTCAGGCCAGGGGCAGGGAGGGACCCGGAATGCGAGGCGAGCCTGAGGCGGCAGAGGCCAGCGTGATGTTGCACCAGCCTGAGGTGTGCCGTGCGTTCTCCCGGGAAAGTTGTCCCTGGATCACGGGACCCTGTCAGTGGCTGGCTGCACAGGCTCCGGGAGTGGAGGTGTGGAGAGTAACCTGTGCTCGCACACAGGCTTCTTGGTGGCTACAGGAGCAGCCTTAGCATGTCCTGCCCGTCTCTGGTGTCCGCACTGATAGCCGCGGCTCATGCCTGTCTCTGGAGCTCATTTAGGTGTTGCTCTGAATCCCCTCTCCTCATGCACCCCGAAACAATTGTCCCTTGCCTCTTAGGCAGGTCCAGACTTTTTCCCAGACTCCCTTCCGGCTAGCTGTGGCGCACTATCCCTCTTCAGGCTGTGTTCACGCCGCCAACCCCAGTCCTCTCCCTGGGATCCAACCGAAGCCCGAGCCTCAGCTCCCAGGCCCCACCCGCCCCGGTGGGTGAGCAGACAAGCCTCTCAGGCTGGTGAGTGCCGGTCGGCACCGATCCTCCATGCAGGAATCTCTCTGCTTTGCCCTCCGTACCCCTGTTGCTGCGCTCTCATCCGTACCTCCGAAGCTTCCCCCCTCTGCCACCCGCAGTCTCTGCTCACAAAGGGGCTTCCTAGTGTGTGGAAAGCTTTCCTCCTTCACAGCTCCCTCCCACTGGTGCAGGTACTGTCCCTATTCTTTTGTCTCTGTTTTTTCTTTTTTTCTTTTGCCCTACCGAGGTACGTGGGGAGTTTCTTGCCTGTTGAGAAGTCTGAGGTCCTCTGCCAGCGTTCTGTAGGTGCTCTGTAGGGGTTGTTCCCCATGTAGATTATTTCTGATATATTTGTGGGGAGGAAGGTGATCTCCACGTCTTATTCTTCTACCATCTTGAAGCTCCTTACTCAGACAATTTTAAATTGTGACTGTTTTAAAGCAGTAATTCAAAAGTGATTTAACAATAAATTTTAAGCAAATTCAGCTGTGTCTACTGTTTACCAGTTCTGTGAACTTGGACAGTTATTCACCTTTCTAAGTCTCATTTCCTTGTGTAAAATCAAAACAAGAATACCTTAAGTGTGATTGTGAGAATTATAGGAGATAGTGTCACTTAGAAAATGGTAAATAAATTAAACTATGATATTCATTTTTTCTATGCACATATAGAAATGGATAGAGGGAATCTTCTGGCTAATTTCTCAAAATAAGCAACTCTGAGAAAATTTGAAAGAATATTTCAATAGAGAGGCAGAACTATTAAGAATTGTGAGATGTATCTCAATTCAAACAGATCTTAAAACCAGACCCTAGTTATAGGTTATCATTGGTTTCAGGATGATTTTTCATCAGTTTTATAAATAAGTATGACCAAACATTGCCATTATTTAGACAACCAACCAGATAATTCATTTAATTCCTCATATAACTTCTATGGGTGATTTTGGTAGGAAGAACATGATCTATCCATTTTTCTTGAAATGAAGATCTGATGAAAGAGATGGTTGGCAATTCACATTAATTCTGAACTAATGTTTTATTAATAAAGACCCACTTAAATAAAAATCATGCTCATGATACAACTGCTATAATTGTGATTTAACTTCTCTGCACTTTCTCTCTCTCTATTATATTTTCCAAAATCTCTTCTTCCATTGAACTTGAACTTGTTTATAAGCAGGGCATTTGCAATATAGCCCTCCTAGAATACAGTTCATTGGAATGTTGTGATACAACATTTTCAAGTAAATTTGTTAAAATTTAATGCATATATTATCCTCTTTTTGATTTTAGCTTACCAGACTATAGGTAGACAGAAACAATGCTCCTGCTATATAGACTCAGAACGTGGCAATTGATTTCCCCACTTCCTCAATTAATTTATTCCTTCTTTACCCATTCTCTGACTGTATCTTCAGATATGTTGGTGTGATAGTCTTTATTCCTCATTTCAGCTTAGATGGTGATGTCTTTTGTTTTCATTTTTATTTTTTTACTTAAGTTTTATTCCAAAAGTACAAGGTTGCTTCAGTAATAGTAAATATATCAATAGAATTTATCTCATCAAAAGGTCTCAGAGAAAAACCAAATGATCATCTGGATAGACATGTAAAAGGTATTTGATAAAATTAACATTCATTCTTGATCCAAAATCTTAGTCAACTAAGCATAGGATAATACATTTGTAACTTGATCAAGAGTATATACTGGAAATAAGCAGCTAACATCACAATGAAGTGCAAATTGTCATGTATTCCTATTCACCAGAAATAAGAAATTAAGTCCTCTAACACCATTGTTAGAGCAGTGGTCAGGATTGCTCTATCCAGTGAAAGAAAATGTGAAACATGATTGAAGGAGAACAAATTGTTATTTGCTGATAGAATAACTGGCTAACAACAATGAATCTACAATGAGTATTTTCAAAGAAATCAGAATTTTATCATATATTATATTTAACTCTTGTGTTGTTGTACATGTAAAGGGATGTCAAAGGCCAAAAAAAAGAAAAAGAAATTAGGACCATTTCATCAAATTTACTACCCTACTGTACATGCATGATATTTCAGCTTCTGCAAAGTTTAGTTTTCCCCCCAAACTCATCCATCTTTAAACACAGAAGAGAATTTAGCTGTGAATTATTTTGACTCTTTAATATTGCTAACAATGTATGTTTTATCCTTAATTGATTCCTAAGACATCAATATGATCATTAAACAATAACTTTTTCTTCCTATTTATAGTCTTCTTCCAAATAATATATATGTAGTTTGCAAATAGTACTAGTTTTTAATAGTGCTTTGCTATTTCTTCTTTTATACGTTAAGAATGATTAAGGGCAGGAACATGAAGGGAATTCAGTCTTGATTAGCTTATCCACCATATTGTGCTTATAAACTTTTAACAGTTTTCCCAGCACTATAGGATGAGAACAAATTCTCTAACAGGCCCACAAAATCCCAAGCCATCACTAACTTCTCTAGCCTTAACTGCATGACAGTCCTGGTGGCTCTCTGTGTTTCTCTTATTTCCATGTTTCCTCCCACTCCAAGGTATTTGCAAGTATGGTTCTATGCCTGGAACTCTCCATACCCTGCCCCAGTTTAACTCTTAACCATCTATTTATTTATTTATTTATTTATTTTTATATCTTTATTGGAGTATAATTGCTATACAATGGTGTGTTAGTTTCTGCTTTATACCAAAGTGAATCAGTTATACATATACATATGTTCCCATATCTCCTCCCTCTTGAGTCTACCTCCCTCCCACCCTCCCTATCCCACCCATCCAGGTGGTCACAAAGCACTGAGCTGATCTCCCTGTGCTATGCAGCTGCTTCCCACTAGCTATCTATTTTACGTTTGGTAGTGTATATATGTCCATGCCACTCTCTCACTTTGTCACAGCTTACCCTTCCCCCTCCCCATTCAGATCTTGGCCAACTTTTTGATTTCTCAAAAAAGTACTGTCTCATCTCCTTCAGAGTTCAAATTACTCAAAGTAGGCTCTCATTTCAAAGCACCATATTCCTAAATCACCTGCTTCATGATTATCATAGTTGTAATTATATATTATGTGATTATTTGATTAGAATTTATGTTTACTATTGGACTATAAGCTTATTTGTTTAATAAATGTATGAATACATGTATGAACCTAGTTTACACATTTCATAGATCTGTGCTGGTAGGAACACATTTTGTTTCTTTTACCCAATAAATTAGTAAAACCATTCCCATTTTATTTATATATGTCATTATATATACATGACAAGTGAACAGAACTTTTCCATATTTATACCCAGTTCTAAAATTCCTTACTGGTAGATGAACATCCATAAGTGTTAACCTATTTAATTTTTTTAAATGTGCTAAAACTAAACTGTGGATTCATTTGGAAGTTATTTGGACTATGGACAGTAAGCCTAACTCTCCTGACCTAAATTATAAAGATTTTCACACCAGCATATGAATGTCTAATATCTCTCATGTGTTTCAGAATCATATTCCCCAAAGATTACTAAATGTTATCTATTGATATCCCACAGATGTTTTAAATTCTATAATTTCCAAACCCAATATTGTATTTCTTTTATTCCTCCCAATATTTATTGCTTCTCTTCATTTCCCTTCTTTACATCCTCATTGCTATTGCTGCAGAGTTGTCCTTTTCCATTTTACCTGATCTATTCTAAAAACCTTGCAACAAATGATTTCTGAGCTTTTTTCCCTCTACCGCATCACTACTGAAAGATATAACATGGTCCCATCAATAACAGTGGGTCATTAAAGCAATAATGTACAATAAAGGATGTCTCACTGGGATAGAAAAGGAATACACCAGAACATCCTCACACATAGCTTGTAAAAGTCCCACTTTGATATTCAGAAATATCTCCTATTATGTGCAAGGAACAAGGAACTCAACATGCAATAACTTAAATAGGAGTTTTCATTTTGTTTTTAACGTGAGAATCCTGGAGGAAGGCTGCTGTAGACCACTCAAGAACATCAGCTCTCAGCAATTTTCTTGGAAGTTATGGACACAAAGTTGTTAGGCCATTTCAGGAATCACCTCCTTATTCAAGGCAGAAAGAATTGGTGAAAGGAAGAACAAACAGAATGTCCCTTTAATGACAAAAGCCCTCCTAGAAGTCTTGCACAGACTAATGTTTACATGTTACTGGCCTGGACTCTCACAGGCCTCTCACTCATTGCTGGAAAAACCAGTTAAGTGGGTATTATTTTTATTATCTACTGTAGTGGAGTTAGGAAAAAAGAAAGTGGTTGGAAATAAGAACTGAGCTGGCCAATTCCTGGTGTCTGTCATGTCACTCTAGGGAAGTGTGTCCCTTCGATGTTGGTAATTGCTGAATGATGGTCCTCATTCTACTCCTTCTACTTACCAATTCATTTTCCTCACTGCCCCCAAAGTGTCCTTTCTTTAAAATAATGTGATCATGCACAATCTTACCTAAAATCTTTAGTGGAGCCTTATTTTCAACACAGCAACAATCTAGAACACCATGGTTTAATGGTACAGTGATGTGATGTATTAGCCTCAGATGGGTATCATGAAAATTTTTGTGAATGATTTACTTCACTAAATCAACTTGTGGAGAATGAAAGTTGTAGTAATCCCACATTTTCACTTGCTTATTTTTGTATATGATTTCTTATGTTACATGGTAAAGGACCAGCATAGACAGAGTGCAAGGAATTACAATAACTTGGCTCTGCGCATGGCATTGAATCTTGTATTGTAAATATCATCTGTCATATGTGCTACACAGAAACATGAGTTGAAAACTGCTAACTTGCAAGAAAAGGTCCAAAAAGGTTCATGTAAACCAAAAAATTCTTTGTGATCTAAGCCTTACCAATCTTTTCAATAACCCCACTCCTGCAATCCCTAGGCTTTTTACTTTCACAATGCACTTTGGTCATTGTGGCCTTGTTTTCTCTTTCAATACATTTTTTTTCCCCTCTGTGTCATGACATTTCCATAACCTTGTCTAGTCATTTTTAAGAATGACTCTGAGTCATTCTTAAAAATGACTCAGAGTCATTCTTAAAAACTCAAGTTAAATGTAATTTCATTCACAAACTCTTGACCTCTCAAGTCATAGGTAAATTCTTCTTTTTCTGTCCCTCCCAGGATACCTTATTCATATTGCTGTGAAAGGTTCCAGTTGCATTATTTTATGCTTCTCCTCTTTTGACTGTGAAACCTTATAAAAGTTACAAACTATTCTATTAATCTGTATATTTTTAACCACTAACATTTTCTGGATATAACAGGCGCTTAATCATTTATTCATCCAGGAAACATTTATTAAGTCAAAATAGGAAATCTCCATTTTGAAAAACCATTTTATTATGATGCTAAATTAGGGATTAACCCTTTAAATTTTTAAAATTAAATTTTAGTTGTTGCCAAAATTTAGATAAGCTAATAATATGGCTTTATTTAAGAGAGCAACACAAACAGTATAGTTCCCAAACTGTTTCTCTATTCAAGGTACTATAAAAATAACTTCTGCTGAATCATTTGTTGACCTAAGTAATACTGCTGCTTGGGGTCTTCATAGTATCCAAGCTATTAATCGAAAAAAATCTTGGCTGTGATTTTGTTACAAATGAACTATTAGTAAATGTTGTGATGATTAAAATCATAAACTTTCTTGATTATATTCTTAAGCTTAGAAATGGTTGTGGTGTCCTTTTTTCCCCCATTTATTCACTATCACTAATTCAGTCAAGATGTATTTTATTTAATCATTTCAATGCACTAAATTCTTGGTACTCAATATGTGGTCCTTAGAACAGCAGACCAGCATGCATTTGCTTGGAGCTTGTGAGCAATGCAGAAATTGGGACCTTATCATATACCAACTGAATCAGAATGTGCATTATAACAAGAACTCAGAGTTCTTTCAGCTGTAGGATGAAAAAGTTCTGAAGATCTAATGTATAACCCTGTGAGTAGCGTTTTTTTCCTTCTTTTTGAACTCTTTTCCTTCTTTTCTTCTTTTGCTGTCTTCCTTTGTGTTTCACTGATTTTTTTTTTTCTTGTAGTAACGTGTTGATTCTCATTTTCTTTCTTTATAGGTATTTTCTTGTGTTTATCGTGGTGTTTGCATAAAACACCTTTTGGTATAATAATCTAGTTTAAGGTGATAAAAATTTAAATCTCTTACATTAACTCTACACTTTTACTCCCCACCTCCCAACCCACACACACACTATGATTTTAATTCTATCAATTGCATTTTTAATATTCTTATTATTAACATATATGTATAGTTATAATTATTTTTATATTTCTGTCTTTTTACTTCTATAACATAATTAAAAGAGAATTACACACCATTGTTATAGAAGTACAGTATTCTGTATCTGTTTATAAATTTATTTTTACCAGTGAGCTTTATATTTTCATTTGCTTCTGTGCTGCTATTTAGTGTCTTTTGTTTCAACTTGAAGAGCTCTCTTTAGCAATTCATGTAAGACAAATCTACTGGTATGAACTCCCTCAGCTTTTGTTTGCCTGGAAAAATCTTTTCTTCCTTTCTGAAGCATAGTTTTTCCAGATATAATTTTCTTGGTAGGTAGTATTATTCTTTCAGCACTTTGAATATATCATCTCATTCCTTTTTGCTGAGAAATCCAGTTATACTCTTGAGAGTTCCCTTGTATTTGATGTCACTTTTCTCTTGTTGCTTTGAAAAATTCGTTTTGTCTCTGACTTTTGATATTTTGATAATTTGATTGTAATATGTCTTGGTGTGAATTTCTTTGGATTGCTCTTATGTGGTTATATAGGGCTTCTTGAATCTGGATGTCCATTTCCTTCTCCAAATTTGGCAAGTTTTCAGCCTTTTTTTTTTTTTAATAAGCTTTCTCCCCTTCCCTCTCTCTCTCTCTCTCTCTCTCTCTCTCTCTCTCTCTCTCCCCCCACCTCATTCTAGGACTGTAAAGTGTGTATTGGCATGCTTAATGGTGTCCCATAAGTCCTTGGGACTTTTTCTGTACTCTTTTTCTTTCTTTTTTCTCTTTTTCATTTTTTTCTTTTATTTTGCTTCTTTACTCTTTTTCTTTTCTTTTTTTTTTTTTTTTTGTTCCTCTGACTGAAAAACTTCAAATGAATAGTATTAAAGTCCACTGATTCTTCTGCTTCATCAGGTTTGTTGTTAAACCTCTCAAGTGAAATTTTCAATTCAGAAATTGTATTTTTCAGCTCCAGAATTTCTGTTTGGTCCTTTTTAAACATTTTCTATCTTTTTACTGAAATTCTGATTTTGCTCATGTATCATTTTCCTGAACTTGTTGAGCCTCTTTATAAGAGTTATTTAAAAAAAAAAAAAAAGTAATTCACATACTTCCTTTTCTTTAGGGTCAGCTTCCAGATTTATTTTGTTCCTGTTATTGTGCCATTTCCCCCTATTTCTTCATGTTCTTTGTAATGTTTTATTATTGGTATCCTCATATGTGAAAGGAAAAAAAAAAAAAACGAAAAACTTCGTATTTATTGACAGATTTCAAATAGGGAAAGACCTTTGCCAATCACCCCAGCTACAAATTCTGGGTAGCTTTCAAAACTATTATGTGGTGTGCTTTCTCTTGCGTACATAGATTCCTAACTAGAGAGATTTGCAGTTTGTTTTTTATTTTCTTTTAAGGAGCTCATAATCTCTTACCTCTTCTGCTGTCTGCCTGCTGTATTGAGGGTCATCTAAAGCAGAAATATGTTGGCCAGCTATTTCTCAGCAGTCTCTAGGTATCTAGGATACGGCAAGTCTCAGCCATGCTCAGGCTAGACAAAAAATAGTCCCTCAAGCAGATCACTGAAAAGCCAGAATGTTGGACACATGCTCCACTTTTCTCTTACCCGACTGAGGGAGAAGTACCAAGCTATACTAGCCTCTGTTTGCTCTGCTTTAGATATTCTACAGTAAGATGTCCAACTTGGTTTTGTTCTCAGTGGTCCCCAGGCATCAAGAATATGCTGGGCTCTATCAGAGCTTCAAGACAGAAGCCAATCCCTTAAGCAGTAACTCAAAAAGCTGGAACATGGGACATAAGTTTCACTCTTCTCTTCCCCACCCTGAAGGAAAGGCCACTGAGCTACATCAGCCTTTATCTGCTGTACCATGAGTCCTCTGGAGCAACAGAATGCCACCCATCTCCTTTTGTTCTCAGTGGCCCCCAGGCATCTAGATTATGTGTTCTGAGACAGTGTTCTGAGACAAGTGACACAGAAACCAGTCTCACAAGTAGCCTCCACCCCTGAAAACTGTATGGTCCAGGCCTCTCTTTCTTTCCCCAGGGAGAAGCCAGGAGCTGAGAGATTCCTCCTGGTCAGGGGGTTCTGTGTTGAGGGGAGGAAATTTGGTGACAAGATTCAATAAATTTTCCTGCTGGCTTCAATGCAGCTTATTTCACACTCACCTGGGTTGCAGCAGTCTCTTAACTAGCTTCTAGATTTATCACTCAAGGGATTGTTCCAGTATTGTTATTAAATCAGTGTTTACATAGGAGCAAGGAGGCTCTGAGGCTTCCTACTCTGTCATCTTGTTGCTGTAACCCTGGAATGGAGAGTTTGCACTAACAATCTAAAATGTTTATATTCTTATCTGGCATTATATTTATGTCTAACTATCTAAATATTCTATTACTTTTCCCTCACTTCCAAAAACAGAGATGGCTTTAAAAATGCACACATCACCACAATATAAGTTAGTCTTGCTTCTAGTTTAAAAACACATTATGCCAATTACAAGCAAATTAATTTTCTAGGTAACAAAAACAGTACTTCAGAAGGTATCCAGGTATTTTCAATACTTATGCTGAAAAGGACTCCAACAGAACTGTATCTTGTATGATGTAGTGAACCATGTCAACAATATTTGTAAAGTAAATATAATATGGAGTTTCATATGGGATTTCTTTAAATGTTTACCTACAGAGATCAGAATCATAGCTTCCAAATACAGCCTTACACCATATTCTTTAAGCTATTTTGCTCATATCTCCAAAGGAGTTTTAAAATAACAATTAACTTGTATATTTTTAAGTTGATATATAAAAATGTTTGTAGTCATTTTCAGTAGTTAAAAGGATATAATTTCCAAAAGTTTCAAATATTGACATTAAAAAAAGTGGCTACATCCTTCCTTTAAATGTATCCTTTGGAATATAAATATTCTGGAAATTTGATATTTTCATCATCAACTTAAAAATATGAAGACAAACTCTTTATTAACAGCTGGAAATATTATATCATTCCTCATTCTCCTAGAAATTGTGTTTTCATTCACTCTTCTCTCAAAATTTTATTCTAACATATAGGCATATTTTGTACTTGAAAGCTTTATTATCACTTTAACATACTTCTCTAAAAAAAGTATAAACATTCATAGTAGTCTTTTAAAATTTCTCTCCTTAGGCTGCAAGGGTTAATTTTCTTCTTCTAGTTTTTCACCATAAAATTATTGCTACTATATAAGTGATCAAAATATTTATATTAGTAGTGTTTTTGATAATTATAAATAAAAGGAAAATCTTAGTAAAAATGCATTTATTAAGAATGGAAAAGGTTCATTTTCTCATTTATTTCATAGATTAGTCCATGTTTGCTTCATAAGTGAATGAGCAGGATTCACCAAGAATTTTTTTTCTTTTTCTTAAATGTAAACATGGAGAAAATTTGTTTAGATAATAAGTATATGTCATTAGTGGTAAGACATTTTTATAGCACTGTGACTGAATTTTAAAAATTCCTCCAAAATTATATGTCAAAATTCCCTTTGGGATTATTTACCAAAAATTAATTAAGATGATCTATAAGTGAAGAATTCTACTAGGTTTTCCTTCACTTTTTTTGTAAGTAAATGATCAGAAACCAACAGAGCACAAAAAGCTGTAATACTCAATTACTGAAGTAATTTAGTTTTTCTGCCTAACACTTTCCCCTCTGAAGGTGTCCCAAGGGTTTTTCCATCATGAGCATTTCTCCAAAGTAAGATTAGCATGAGGCATAAGAGTCCTCTCTTTTGTAAATAGTTGCAAATATTACTATAAAGGAAGAATGGGAAAGGAGAACCTGATGGACTGGCAATTCCCAGATCAGGATACATGTCTACATGGAAAATCAGTCCAGCTCCATATGAAAATGGGCCAAGAGAAAACTAATGGGGAGTTTCTAAAATCTCCCCAGAAACCGTCCTATTGCATGGACAGATGGGAGTCTTTAACACAGAACGCTTCTATGCTGCTTTTAGCCTGGGACATTCTATAATATGGGGACTCTACCTAGGTCATTAAAAAATAACTTCTACAAAGTACACATAAAATGTCTCCCTTCAAACATGTAATTTGGTGTGGAATTCTGCCAAAAACAAAAACAAAAACTAAAACTGATTACAAAATATTTGCTAAGTATCCGAATTTGTTCACATTTTAATAGCCTTTTAAACTTTATACCAGAGGACTTCTAACAGAAATGTTGATTTAAATTTTAGGGTAATTGACCTTGAATTATTCTTTCTAGTAGGGCTTAGAGAATAGAGCCATTTAACTTTTAAGGTAGCTTGTATTTTGTGACAATGAAACCATGGCCACATATGGGAAATCAAATGTCTTCTTCTCTACAGGTGCAGAGGCTTGAATCCAGCTCATATGAAATTTAGTTATTATTTAGTTATTTCATATAAATTTAGTTATATATTTATCAACAAGCATATATCAAAGATCTACTATTTTACGGACATAACTCTTGGCACGGGGATAGAGTTGTGAATGAATCGAAGTCACTGTCTAAAAGTGACTTACACTTAAGTGGAGGAGACAGACAATAGAAAAACAGAGATGAACAATATAATAGTGACAAGTGCAATGAGAAAAAAGAACAAAGTAAGGGGATAGAGGAGTGAATAAAGAGGGTCTGTTTTATGTGGGGTGGTCAGGGATGGCCTCTCTGTGGAAGTGACAATTTAGACAATAGTGCTGAAGTTGAGAAACCATGTGCTGAAGCAAATTTAAAGATGATTATTTTCGGCCTTGAATTCCATACACTAGTCATACCTATTAATATTTGGACATTGAGAAATGCTGCTTTAGGCTAATCATCCATCCTGATGAAATACTATTCCCCTAAGAGGAGACACAATGCAATTATTTAAATTTTATCTTAATAAATTACCATCATCTTGCAGACCTATATGTGAGTTCACATTTAGATGTCCTTAATTGAAGTTCTGGCTGTTTTCTAATTCATTTATGACCTCATTTCACTAGTTGCCAAAGTATTATGGGGGCCGGGACAAGGGGATTAACTCACCTTCATACCAGTGTACTTTGTTACTTACTTAAACTGAGCACAAAAGCATCTCACATAAATGATGTTTTTGGCTACTTTAATTTTCAAGTTATAAAGTAACAGCTTTACTTAATGAATGACCTGCCTGAGTGCATAAGATATGAAGTCATTAAAATAGGTTTTAAAAAGGAGGATGGAGGACACAAATCTATTCTAATTGATTTGTCTAGAGAACTTTCCCACTGACCCTTCCTCCCGAGGTGGTATTAAGGTGAAGGTCCTGCATGAACATCAATAACCAGGGGCCAATACTGACCTCATAAAGGTTAATCCATCACAGAATCCTGTCCATGGAGTCAAAAGACAAGAGAACATCAATAAAAGATTCAAAACAGTTTATTTTGTCTCTAATATATTTCACTGCAAGTTGATAGAGGGTGCAGTAGTGGCCAATAGTCAAATAGTCATGCATACAATTAATCTTCTCTTAAGGAGCATTGTGACTTCACAAGCACAGATTTGCAACTGATCAAAAAGGAAAGAGGGCAGACATTAGAGAGCAAGCCCTTTATATGCCAATAACTTTATAAATTAATTGTACTTTTTATTAAAAATAAATGTGCTGACAACATAAAATTCCCTTTCCTTCCCTCTGCCTATTGTTTACTGACAACATAGCTACACTTTATACCTCACAGAGTGTTTGCATTTTCCTGAGTCACTAAGTTACTTTATCAGTCAGTGAATATATTTTATTGAGAGTTTACCAATCTCCAGTTGCTGTTGTAGGGGCTGAGGATACACTATTGGACAGGAGACTGAGACCCTGACTTTAAGGTAGCATTAAAAAGAAGGAGGTGGGTTTCCCTGGTGGCGTAGTGGTTGGGAGTCCGCCTGCCGATGCAGGGGACACGGGTTCGTGCCCCGGTCCGGGAAGATCCCACGTGCTGCGGAGCGGCTGGGCCAAAGCCATGGCCGCTGAGCCTGTGTGTCCGGAGCCTGTGCTCCGCAACGGGAGAGGCCACATCAGTGAGAAGCCCGCGTACCGCAAAAGAAAAAAAAAAAAAGAAGGAGGCAAACTCTTAGTACTAATATAATAGAGAGTGGCAGTTGGAGTAGGGAATTCTACTTTAGTCTCGTATTCAAGAACAGCCTCATGAAAGAGGACCTGAGGTAAGAACAGGGGCTAATAGTGTAAATGTAAGGAAGAGCTTTTTAAGCAAAAGGAACAGGAAAGGTGAAGGTTATCAGATGGGAAAGAGCATAAGTGTTAATAAGCCTGTGTGAATGGAGGATGGAGAATGAGAAGAAGAGAAAAATAGAAGTCTACATAGCAGACCGAGTCTGTATCATGTACAGTCTCGCAGCCCACAGTAAGGAGTTTATTGTGGTAGAACTGGGAAACATTGATTGGTTTTAAACATTTGCATAATATGATCTGATTTATGATTTAGAAAATCACTAGAGATAGCTGCTACAATGGGTTATTGTAAATCAAGTATGCATTAGAGGGAAATCTGTTGCAGTAGTCCAAGAAAGAGATAATAGCTGGAACTAGAATTACAGTTGAGATGGCAAGAACAGATGGGACTCAGGATGAATATTACTGGTAGAGTAGACAGTACTTAACTGTTCTAGAAAATATCAGGTGTGAAAAAGTAAAGAAATGAAATGAGAAGATAACTACCAATTTTTTGCCTTGAGTAATTAACTGGATGGATAGTAGCAAATAACTGGCTGATAAAAGTGGTGCCGTTTCTGAGAAGGAAAAGTTTGGACAGTGGAGTCAAGATGGAATAAACTGTCCTGTTTCAGCTATGTTAAGTCAAAAAGAGTGTTTGTACTATGGTCTGTAACAACTAGACCTGAAGTAGTGGAAATGGAGAAACAGAAGGATACTTTCTGCCATTAGCATCCTACTGATGATGGGAAAACACTGAGAGTCATATAATGGCAGCTATGTTTGCCCTCTTCTGTTTTTGTCTACCTGAAAGCCTCTTTGTGTTAAGTCCTGTGACGAAATGCCTCAGTATATCTGATTTTTGCCATTTTTGAGAACCTTTACCTCAATTTTTTATATACAGAATTAATGACAATTGTGTTTTTTCTTTTTATTGAAGTATACTGAAATATAGTTGATGTACAATAAGTTTCAGGTGTACACATGGTGATTTTTATTGATTATACTACATTTAAAGTTATTAAAAATGCCTATGTTCCTTGTTATGTACAATATATCCTTGTTTATTTACTTTATATGTAGGAGTTTGTATCTCTTAATCCTCTACCCCTATCTTGTCCCTCCCCCTTCCCTCTCCCCTCTGGTAACCACTAGTTTACTTCTGTATCTGTGATTCTGTTTGTTTTGTTATATAAATTCATTTTTATTTTTTTTAATATTCCATTTATAAGTGATAACATAGAGTATTTGTCTTTGACTTATTTTACTAAATATAATACACTCTAGGTTCATCCATGTTGTTGCAAATGGTGGAATGTTATTCTATATTTATGTTTGAGTAATATTCCATTGGGTATATATATGCCACATATTCTTTATCCATTCATCTGTTGATAAATACTTAGGTTGCTTGCATATATTGATTATTATAGAAAATGCTTATATGAACATTGGGGTGCATGTATCTTTTCACATTAGTGTTTTCATTTTCTTTGAATATATACCCAGGAGTGGAATTGCTGGATCATATGGTAATTCTATTTTTAGAGTTTTGAGGAAACTCCATACTGTTTTCCACATTGGCAGTGCCAATTTGTACCAAAAATGTACTAGGTTTCCTTTTTTTCAACATCCTCCTCAACATTTGTTATTTGTAGTCTTTTTGATGATAGACATTTTGACAGGTGTCAGGAGATATCTCACCGTTTTTGATTTGTATGTCTCTGATGATTAGTGATGTTGAAAATCTCTTCATGTGCCTGTTGCCCATCTGTATATCTTCTTTAGAGAAATATCTATTCAAGTCTTCCACTCATTTTTTAATTGGGTTGTTTGGTTTTTGATAATGAGTTGTATGAGCAGTTTATATATATTTTGGATAACAACCCCTTATTGGTCATATTATTTGCAAATATTTTCTCCCATTCAGTAGGCTGTCTTTGTTTTGCTGATGGTTTCTTTTCCTGTGCAAAAGCTTTTAAGTTTAATTAGGTCCCATTTATTTATTTTTGCTTTTGTTTCTTTTGCCTTAGGAGACAGATCCAAAAAAATATTGCTATGATTTATGTCAAAGTGCGTCCTGCCTATGTTCTCTTCTAGGAGTTTTATGTTTTCAGGTCTTACATTTAGGTCTTTGATCCATTTTGAATTTTTGTATATGGTGTGAGAAAGTGGTTTTCCCAGAATCATTTATTGAAGAGACTTTTCTCCATTGTATATTCTTGCTGCCTTTGTCATAGATTGACAACAAGTGTATGCATTTATTTCTGGGTTCTGTATTCTGTTCCATTGATCTATGTTTCAGTTCTTGTGCTAGTACCATGCTGTTTTGATTACTGTAGCTTTGTAGTGTAGTCTGACATTGAGGAAATACTTCCAGCTTTGTTCTTTTTTTTCTCAATATTGCTTTGGGAATTCATGATCTTTTGTGGTTCCATATAAATTTTAGGCTTGTTTGTTCTTCTTCTGTGAAAATGTCATGGGTATTTTGATAGGGATTGCATTAAATCCATAGATTGCTTTAGGTAGTATGGACATTTTAGCACTTTTAATTCTTCCAATCCATGAGCATGGTATACATTTCCATTTCTTTCTATCATCTTCAGTTTCCTTCATCAGTGTCTTATAGCTTTCAGAGTATAAGTTTTTCACCTCTTTGGTTAAGTTTATTCCTATGTATTTTATTCTTTTTGATACAGTTTTAAATGGGATTTTTTTCTTGCTTTCTCTTTCTGATAGTTCATATCAGTGTATAGAAAAGCAACAGATTTATGTACATTAATCTTGTATCCTGCAACTTTACTGAATTTATTTATTGGTTCTAATAGTTTTTTCATGGAGACTTTAGGGATTTTTACATATAGTATCATGTCATCTGCACATGGTGACAGTTTTACCTCTTCCCTTCCTATTTTGATAACTTTATTTCTTTTTCTTGTCTGATTGTTGTGACTAGGACTTCTATATTAAGTAGAAGTGGTGAGAGTGGGTGTCCTTATTGTCTTCCTGATTTTATGAGGAAAGGCTTTCAGCTTTTCACCATGAGTATAATGTTAGCTGTGAGTTTGTCATAAGTGGGCTTTGTATTGTTGAGACGTGGTCCCTCTTTACCAACTTTGCTGCAAGTTTTTATAATGAGTGGGTGTTGAATTTTGTTAAATGCTTTTTCTGCATCAATTGAGATAATCATGTGGTTTTTATCCTTCATATAGTTAATGTGGTGTGTCACATTGATTTGCAGATACTGAAACATCCTTTCATCGCTGAAATAAATCCCACTTAATCATGATATATGACCGTTTTTATATATTGTTGAGTTTGAGTAGTTTTGCATCTGTTTTCATCAGAGATATAAGCCTGTGATTTTTTTTTTTTTTCCTGTGGTGTCTTGGTTTTGGTATCAGGGTAATGGTGGCCTTGTAGAATGAATTTAAGAGTTTTCCATCCTCTTCAATATTTGGAATACTTTGAGAAGGATAGGTATTAACTCTTCTTTATATGTTTAGGAGAATTCCCCTGTGAAGCCATCTGATCCTGGACCTTTGTTTGCTGGGAGGTTTTTCATCACAAATTCAATTTCATAACTAGTGTTTGGTCTGTTCATATTGTCTTCCTCCTAACCCATTCTTGGAAGGTTTTATGTTTCTAGAAATTGTTCCATCTTCCAGGTTGTCTAATTTGTTGGCATATAACTGTTCATAGTATTATTTTTTGTATCTGTAATATTGGTTGTTATTTCTCCTCAGTCATTTCTTATTTTGTTTTTGGGGGGTCCACTCTGTTTTTTCCTTGATGGGTCTGGCTAAAGATTTATCTGTTTTTTCCAAAAAAACAGCTCTTGGTTTCATTGATTTTTTTTTCCTATTGTTTTCTTCATCTCTATTTTATTTATTTTTTTCTCTGATCTTGACTATTTCCTTTCTTCTGCTGACTTTGTGCTTTGTTTGTTCTTCCTTTTCTAATTCATTAAGATGGTAGGTTCGTTCACTTATCTGAGATTTTTCTTGTTTCTTTAGGTAGGCTTGTATCACTATAAACTTTCCTCTTAGAACTGCTTTTGCTGCATCCCATGGATCTTATTTTTATTTATTTGTTTATTTTTGGACCATACTACAGGGCTTGCAGGATCTCAGTTCCCTGACCAGGGACTATACCCAGGCCACGGCAGTGAAATCACCAAATCCTAACCACTAGATCACCAGGTAACTCCCCATTCCAGAGATTTTAGGAAGCTGTGTTTCCATTTTCATTTGTCTCGAGGTATTTTCTGATTTCCTCTTTTATTTCTTCACTGACCCATTGTTTTTTAGTAGCGTGTTGTTTAGTCTCCATGTGTTTGTGCTTTCCCCATTTTTTTTCCTGTAATTGATTTCTAGTTTCATACCGTTGTGGTTGGCAAAAATGTTTGATATGATTGTTATCCTCTTAAATTTGTTGAGACTTGTTTTTTGGTATAGCAATTGATTTATCCTGGAGAACATTCCATGTGCACTCAAAAAGAATTTGTATTTGCTGCTTTTGGATGGAATGTCCTATAGATATTTATTAAGTCCAACTGGTCTAATGCAGTATTTAAGATCACTGTTTCCTTATTGATTTTCTGTCTGGATGATCTGTCCATTGATGTAAGTGGGGTGTTAAAGTCCCCTACTATTATTGTATTATTGTCAGTCTCTATGTTTATATCTGTCAGTATTTGCTTTATATATTTAGGTACTCCTGTGTTGGGTGCATGTATGTTAATGAGTGTAATACCCTCTTCTTGTATTGATTTCTTTGTTATCATTTAATGCCCTTCTTCATGCTTTGTTATTCACTTTGTTTTAAGGTCTATTTTGTCTGATATGAGTATTGCTACCTATATTTTCTTGCAATTTTCATTTGCATGAAATACTTTTTTTCATCTCCTCACTTTCAGTCTGTGTGTCTTTAGCTCTGGAGTGAGTCTCCTATAAGCAGCATATAGGTGGGTCTTGTTTTATTATCCAGTCATCCACCCTATGTCTTTTGATTGGATCGTTTAGTCCCTTTACATTTAAAATGATTGTCAATAGGCATGTGCTTATTGAAGTTTTGTTACTTATTTGCTGTTTTTGTAGTTCTTCTCTGCTCTTTTCTTCTTCTTTTTGTTTCTTCCCTTATGGTTTGATGATTTTCTTTAGTGGTATGCTTGTGTTCCTTTCTCCCTAGTTTTTTTGAGTCTGTGGTAGGTTTTTGATTTGTGGCTACCATGGGGTTTATAAATGTTGACCTATAAGTATATCTACTTGTCTTAAACTGGTAGTCATTTAAGTTCAAACACATTTTTACTCCCTCTCCCACTTTGTGTTTTTTTATTTCATATTTTACATCGTCATTTTATCCTTTACTGATTATTGTAATTATAGTTGGTTTCACATTCTTTTATCTTTTAATCTTCATACTAGCTTATTTAAATAGTTGATTCTCAGCCTTTGCTATATATTTGCCTTTACTATTGGTATTTTTCTTTTCTTACAGATACTTCTGTTTTTTATTTATTTATTTTTTAAATTTATTTATTTTTGCTGTGTTGGGTCTTCGTTTCTATGCAAGGGCTTCCTCTAGTTGTGGCAAGCAGGGGCCACTCTTCATCGCGGTGCACGGGCCTCTCACTATTGTGGCCTCTCTTGTTGCAGAGCACAGGCTCCAGACGTGCAGGCTCAGTAGTTGTGGCTCAACGGGCCTAGTTGCTCCGTGGCATGTCGGATCCTCCCAGATCAGGGCTCGAACCCGTGTCCCCTGCATTAGCAGGCAGATTCTCAACCATCGTGCCACTGGGGAAGCCCCAGATACTTCTTTTATAACCTTTTCTTTTCACCTTAGAGATGCCCCTTTAACATTTGTTTTAGAGTAGGTTTAGTATTGATGAACTCTTTTAGTTTTAACTTGTCTGAGAAGTGTTTTTTTGTTTGTTCGTTTGTTTTAATCTCTCCTTCAATTCTAAATGATATTCTTCCTCGGTAGAGTAATTTAGGTTGAAGGTTTTCCCCTTTCCCTTTCAGCATTTAGAATATATTCTGCCACTCCTTTCTGGCCTGCAAAATTTTAGCAGAAAAATCAGCTTATAGCCTTATGGGGGTTCCCTTGTATATGACTCTTTGTTTTTTTCTTGCTGCATTTAGAGTTCTCCCTTTATCTTTAACTTCTTTTGCCATTTAACTTATGATATGTTTTGGTGTGGGTCTGTTGGAATTCATCTTGTTTGGTGCCCTCTTTGTTTCCTTTTCCTTGGATACCTGTTTCTTTCTTCAGGTTTGAGAAGTTTTTGGCCATAATTTCATCAGATACATTTTTGACCCCCTTCTCTCTCCCTTCTCCTTCTGGGACCCCTATAATGTGAATGTTGGTATACTTGATTTGTCCTAGAGGTCCCTTAAACGGTTCTTATTTTTTTATTTGGTTTTCTTTTTGCTGTTCTGATGGGGAGTTTCCATTATTCTGTCTTTCAGATCACTTATGCATTTTTCTGTGTCACCTACTCTGCTGTTCATTGCTTCTACTGTGTTTTTTATTTCAATTATTATAGTCTTCATTTTTGACTGGTTCTTTTTCATATTTTCTAGTTCCTTGTTAAATTCTCACTTTTTTCATCTATTCTTTTCCTTAATTCAGTTAGCATCCTTTGATAACTGTTAAAGTTCAAAAACTTTTTATCTGGTAAATTATTTGTTTCATTATTTTTTTTTCAGTGGTTTTATCTTGTTCTTTCACTTAAAACAAATTTCTCTGTCTTTTCATTTTGCTTAACTTTGTCTCTATGAAATTAGGTGAAACAGTTACCTATTGCGGTCTTGATGGGGTGTCCTTGTGTGGGAGCATCCCTATATAGTCTGCATGTGCCCAGTGGCTTTGGTGGGAGAACTGGATCTGACATGAACAAGAGACATGTCTTTCTCCAAGGTGTGCTGGTAGCCATTATCTTGGTAATCAGTGTGGCTGGAGATGGGTGGTTAGAGCCAGAGCTGGAGACAGAGCCAGGTATGACTCAGTGGTTCTCCTCTGTTCAGTGGCCAGCACCACCCTACTGTGGGTGAGGGCAGGTCCCAAGTTGCTGGAGCAGAAGCCCTGAAGGTCATGTCTGAGTTGGCTCCATTCTCTTTAAGTATGTGCACTCCCTTATCTCATCACCAGCACCCTTGCCTCACAATGGAACAGTGCTGGAGCAAGAGGGGCTGGGACAGGCACTTTGCATGGGATTGGATGCAGGCTGTTGTGGCTCCAGCTGTAATCAGAGACCCAAACTGCTTCTGATACACTGCCAGTAGTAGCTACCCCTTCCCTGGTCATATGCTGCTTTGGGTCAGAGCTACCTTTGTCTCTCGGAGCTGAGCTTTCTCCTTGGCCACAGCATCCCTCACTCCAGTTTGCATCATGAAGCAAGCGGGGCCAGAACAGTTGCTTGGCTCAGGCTGTGGCACGCACCAGGGCAGTTGCAGGAAAGTGGGCCAGTGTCTCAATGCCGTTTCAATCTGCCCTCTCTTCCCTGTTCTGGGAGCAAGCAAGCAAGCATGTGTACATGAGTGGAGTTCACGTTTCCTGCAGCCCTCCTGTTACTCCTAACAGCCCTCCAACGAGCCAAGAGGACTCTTTTTCCCAACTTGTGGCTGAAACCGCTTATTCTCCAGGGATTATCTCTGTCCATGTAATCCCCCTCCTCTTCTGAGTACTCTCTTAGGGGTACAGGTCCCAACCTGATCAGTTTTCTTCCCTTCCTACCTGATTCCATGTGGATGTTTCTTATAGCTTTGGTTTTAGAGGAGTCTATCTGCCAGTCTCCAGTTAGTTTTCAGTGAAAATTATTCCACGTGTAGATGCATTTTTGATGTGCTTGTGGGGGAACTTGAGTTCTACATCCTTCTACTCTGCCATCTTGATTCACCCCCACTCAATAGCAATAATTGTTTACATTAGTTTTACTCCAGCAAAATGACTTCTAGACTAGTTAATATTTTTTTCCCCAACACTGGTGCTTAAAATTTATTATTTTCATTAATAGCAAATGGGTAGATATATAAAGAACTGAATGTTTAATAAAAGTGGTACAAGCATACATCTTTGTCTTATTCATGATGTTAGAGGGGAAGCATTTAATCTTTCGCATTAAATATGATATTAGCTATAGATTTCAAGTTCATCACCTTAAGGATGTTACCTTCTATTCCTAGTTTTTTCAGAGGAGTTTTTCTCACAGGAACAGAGCTTGAATTTCTATTGATTTTTGCATATGTTGATAAGATCATATGGTTTTCCTTTTTTAGCCTTTTAATAGAGTATATTACATTGATTTTGAGTATTAAATCAATTTGCATTCTTGAGATAAACCTTTTTATCATTATACTATTCTGTGCTTTGAAATGTGCCTTGTCTAATATTTATACTGTCATGTCAGCTTCTTCTGGATTAGTGTTAACATGGAATATCATTTTATATCCTTTTAATTTTAATCTATTTGATCTTTACATTTAAAATACGTTTCTTAATGCAACATGTTGTTGATTCTTAACTTTCATCACATATGATTATCTCTGCCTTTTAATTTAATCTCTGCCTTTAAGTAATTTATATTTAATGTGATAATTGATTTAGTTGAATTAAACCTACCAAATTGATGCATTTTTAAAATAAATTTATTTATTTATTTTTGGCTGTGTTGGGTCTCTGTTGCTGCATGCAGGCTTTCCCTAGTTGCGGCGAGTGGGGGCTCCTCTTCGTTGTGGTGCTTGGGTTTCTCACTGCAGTGGCTTCTCTTTGTTGTGGAGCACAGGCTGTAGGCTGGCAGGCGGGCTTCAGAAGTTGTGGTACACTGGCTCAGTAGTTATGGCTCATGGGCTTAGTTGCTCCACAGCATGTGGGATCTTCTCGGGCCAGGGCTCTGAACTCATGTCCCCTGCATTGGCAGGAAGCTTCTTAACCACTGTACCACTGGGGAAGCCCCTTGATGTATTTTTTTAATTGTCCAATTTGTTCTTTGTTACCTTTTCTCTTTACTGTTTTTGTGATTTTATGAAGTTCATTGAACTTCTCGTATCTGTGGGTTTATACTTTTCCTCTAATTTGGAAAATTCTTCAAATGTCTTTTCTGTTCCTCCTCTCCTTTTCTCTGGATACTCCAATTACATGCATATTAGACAGATTTAAGTTGGATCGTTTGTATTGCAATTTTTCAAGTTTACTGAGTTTTCTCCTTCAGTATCTAATTTGCTAGTAATATCATGCAGTGTATTTTTCTTTTTTTTCTTTTTTTTTTTTTTGTGGTACGTGGGCCTCTCACTATTGTGGCCTCTCCCGTTGCGGAGCACAGGCTCCGGACGTGCAGGCTCAGCGGCCATGGCTCACGGGTCCAGCCGCTCCGCGGCATGTGGGATCCTCCCGCACCGGGGCACGAATCCGTGTCCCCTGCATTGGCAGGCAGACTCTCAACCACTGTGCCACCAGGGAAGCCCCATTCAGTATATTTTTCAACTGAGGAATTACAATATTTATTTCTAGGAGTTTGTTTTGTAATTCTTTTTAATTTTTCATGTTTCCACTTAACTGCTCAATTTTTCTTATACCTTTATAAACATATGAAACAAATATGTAATAGCTGTTTTAATGGCTTTGTGTGCTAATTTTATTATCTATATTATTTCTGGGTCTGTTTTATTTGTTGATTTTTCTCCTCATTATGGATAAATATTTTTCTATTTTTTTCATGCCTGGAAATTTTTGATTAGAGTCCAAACATTGTAACTTCTGTCTTCTGGCTGCTGGATACTTTTTTTTTTACATAAAATTATTTATTTTATTTATTTAGTTTTGGCTGTGTTGGGTCTTCCTTGCTGCACACGGGCTTTCTCTAGTTGCAGCAAGGAGGGGCTACTCTTCATTGTAGTGCACGGGCTTCTCATTGCGGTGGCTTCTCTTGTTGCGGAGCATGGGCTCTAGGCACACGGGCTTCAGTAGTTGTGGCATGTGGGCTCAATAGTTGTTGTTTGCAGGCTCTAGGGCACAGGCTCAGTAGTTGTGGTGCACGGGCTTAGTTGCTCCTTGGCATATGGGATCTTCCCAGACCAGGGATCAAACCCGTGTCCCCTGTATTGGCAGGTGGATTCTTAACCACTGAGCCACCAGGGAAGTCCTATCCTTTTTTATTCTCATATCATTTGACTTCTTTTTTTTCTTGGTTGCAGTTAAGTTTCTTGAAAATAGTTTGATCCTTTTGACATTTGCTTTTAAGCTTTGTTAATTCCTATCATAGCTGACTTTAGTTTAGGACTAATTTTGTCCATTCCTGAGGTGATAACCATCTACGTACTCCACCTGAAGACTGTTGAGCGTTTATTTCCTTTTTCTCAGAGACCATTGTCCTTGTTGCTTGTCAAGAGTTTTCTACTATCGTCTGTGCAAACAAATTCTGCTCTTAGCCCTCTGTTTGTCCTGGAGATTGTTCTCTCTGGTTTTTATACTGCTCTTTCCCCAGCCTCAGGCAGCTTCCTTACACATGTACACTGATTAGGACTCAGGTGAAATCTCATGAAACCCACTATAGATTTCTGGATCTCTCTCTCTCTCTCTCTCTCTCTTTCTCTTTATCTCTCTTCAATTATCTCCTCTCCAGTACTTTCTTTTGTGAATTTTAGCTACCTTGGTCTCTCTGGACTCCATGTTCACTCTGTGTCCTCAACTCAGAGAGCTGGCTGGACTCCACATAGGTTTCGCCTGCTTGTGCTATGTCTTAGGAACTCTCCCTCCAGATAGTAAGCTGAACAATCATAGGACTCGCTTGGTTTCCCTTCTTTACTGGTTTCCTGATAATCCAAAGTTTTAAAACTATTTCATATATTTTGCTCAGTATTTTAATTATTTCAGTTAGGAGGGAAAACTTTAAAAAAATATTATTAACTCATAATATCAATGAATTAGTTTATACATTCATGAATTTTTGTTAATTTATTTTAATGAATTATTTTAAATAGCAAGAAAAGTAGCAATATGAGTTAAATTTATAGAACCTACTTCTAAACATTTTTTAATTTGCAGTGGAGGTTGGAGAGACATAAAGCAGTCTTTATTGCTATTTTAAGATAACTAGTCCAATTAATTTAAGATAACTATTCTAGTTATTTCCAAAATAATAAAAGAACAAATTATATGCACATATATCTCTAGGCTACCTATCCTGTGAACAGTGTATTAGAGCATAACATTTCTAATAAGGAATTTTGAGGTAGGCTGCTTTCTTATGCATTGCCAAATAACTGCCTAAAGGGTTAAATGCACTTTTAGTGAGCCTGTTGATTGGACTGTGGATTTTGGTTGTCTGTTGTCATTAGTGCTTATACAGTTTAGCAAACTCGTTTATAGGCTGCCTCTACAGAAAGTAAAAGTAAACCTGTTACTGAGTACATTTCTGTTGCCATTTTTAAGGTTTTTATTAAGACGTTATGGTTGTAGTTCTACAGAGGAATTCTCTGTAGACATTCCTCAATATCTTTCAGAAAAACCTAGTACTATTCACTAAAAAGGATATAGGTTTTATCTACTTTTTGGGTGTGAATGAAACTTTATTTGGAAATGGTTAAAATCTATTTATTCCAACGAAATGCCAAACATATATAATTTACCTCCAATTTTCCACAAAAGCAGAGGATGGGAAGTTCAAAATATCTTGGCTGAGACTGCATTAATGGCATTAAGTTAACAAGTTTAGTAGCATGAACCAGTTAAATATTAGCAAATATTGGCATATGACAGAATTTGAAGTAGCCATTACCCCCGTCTTTTCCAAACGTCATAGAACATTTTAATTACACAAAACTCCATCAACTTTAACATTACTGGTGTAGCTCAAGGCAAACATACTAGTTTGTCTTAAATCTGGGCTATTCACCCCAAGTTTTTAAAAACAACAACCATTGTTACAGTGTTTCCTAAAATTAGGGATCATGTACAGTATTCAAAAAATAAGTATAAATTTTGGTATTGCTTTAATGGCACATGAATTAAAACTTCATTATAATGAAACTGCTGCTGAACACTCCCATTAATATCAAATGAATTCATTATGACCAACATAGTTACAATGAATACTAAATGAATTAATAATAGTGAACCATTTAAAGTGTTGCCTAATTGTTTTATTTCATTTTTATGTATATTTTGGTCCTATTTTAACTGTTGGGTTAATAGAGAATGACATTAAATAATTCATTTTCTTGTCTAATATTGGATAATGTGTTCACACTGTTCTCTGATCATCTGTGAATTTAACCCTTTTTGTTTCAACTCAACCTTCCCACCTATTACCTCCTTATTTGATACTACTACAGAAACTAGATGAACACATACAGCTTTAATTTGATATGAAGAATAAAGCATTCCGATAAAAAGCAACATTGTGCCCCAGTCATTTTTATGATATCCCTCGGTGAGCCATACAGGTGCCTGAAAATGTAACCTGTTAAGTGGTCTGTTTAGATGCTGCAAAGAAAGAAACAACCACCAACAAAAGCATTTACTCTTTTTTGGTTTGTTAGTTCATACAGGAATAATTGAGAGAAACACTTGTATAAAAGTCCTTTAGCTTAAAAAAAAAGCACAATCTACTTAATTATTATTTATTATCAAATGTTTTAAATCTTGATTACCCATTTGCTTTTAAATTATTTAGAAACCTGTTAAGTTCACTGAATATCAACTGCTTTGTCGCTGAGTAGCACTGTATTGGCACAGACTTAACCTAGTTTCCATGACTTTGCAGGTTACGAGCTCTTCCCTTATGTCTGTCAAGTATCCAGTCTTCCTCCTCTCAAGCAATATTTACATCTTTAACTGTTAATCACAGGAATGCCTTTCATGTTGGCAACTTCCTCAGAAAGAACAATGGCCATAGGCTGTACTGTCTTCTGAAATGCTGTGCTCAGTCTTCACATGGTTACTTTTTAAATAAGTAAACGTTATCAACCAGAAAATTCACTTAAGACTCTATATTTCTGGCTTTGATAAGTAGGAATCTCTATTAATATGTCCTCTACAATTCTGTATGTTAATAATTGAATGGAATAGAAGTCACACTCTCAATGCAGCATTATTTTTTCTAGTTCATTTTCACCCTGTAACTTATTTATGGAACTTACATGGCCTTCATATATATTTAGGTTATGACCTCAAGTGATATCATTTGAGATTGATACAAGGTTCCTCTTTTCCCCAAATCTCCCCTATCATCTTCCACAGTGCTTGAGATACCCTTGGTAAGGAACATGTTTGTAGATAACTGTAAAATTGTAGATAATTTCCAGTATGCCTCTGAGAACAGGACAGTGAAAGATCTCATAAGCAGAGTGCTTCTAGTCATGGAGCCTCATGTCATGGATATCACAGCATTTTAACAAAATCCTGAAGAACCAAGAACCAAGCAGGTGGTTTTAGATGGAGATTTTAGGAGGCAACCCTCATCTAATAGCTGGAAAGAGACAATCTGAGGCCTGGATCCAGAAGATGATATATGAGAGCAACAGACATTGCTTTGGGTTGCTAGACTAATATGAAGGGTGTTTGGCAGAGAGTAAAATGGTACCAATTTGGAGAATATTTTTAAGAAGTCAAATGTGTTCCCTGAGCCTGTGATTCACTTACATTCAACATCATTTGTCCCAGCAGCCCTTTGATGTTTTCTTATCAGTCTTTTAAAACTGTTTCCTTAAACAGTATCTCTTTGGAATATATTTTTATAGAATATCATATTTTCATTCTGGCTCTCAGAAATAACGGATTTCAAAGGTTCTTAAAATTGAGAATGCGTACATACTCTACATGAATTAAATACTGCTTGCTGTTATTTATTATATTTTTAAAGTGATATAGTTAGTAAATTACTAGTAGGTAAGCCTCAATTTTACCATTGTGTAATAATTTAGTAAAAGCTTATAAGAAGAGTTACTGTTTCCTTGGATGCTTGGTATCATTTGGAATTTTAATGTAAGTTTTTCTGAGTCATGACTAAATGACCCGTTCATTCTATACTGTTAAAGGATGTTGAGTGGGACAAGGGAGGCTTTCACATACTTATCTGAGAAGCATGGAGGATAATTTTGCTTCTATGATTGGGTATCAATAATGATTATGATAATATTCTTCTGTGGTATTTATGCTTTCTAAGACTTTATGAAAGATTATCTAATCAAGTTGCCTAATATAGCTGTCATTTTTATGTTTGCTTTGGTGAAGGTCCACCTAAAAGAAGTAAAAATCCCCCTAGGCTAGGACTGTCTCCCACCCTCTTTCACTTAGAGTAATTATCCAGAGAATTTCAGTTTGCCTCTATTCTTTTCATGATGTGCTTTCTCTTTTGGGTGACTAAACCATTCTTTCTTTCTTTCTCTCTCTCTTTCTTTCTTTCTAGTAGACTTTTCCAACCCATTTCTTTAACTTAAATTGAGGAGATCTTTGAAAAACCTTTCATCAAAGGGATGGCTGCCCAATCCCTGAGATTCTATCTCAGAACTTTTCATCATGGAGGTTTTGAGAATGTTTGATGCCATCTGCGCCTCAATTTTCCTTTCTTCTGATTTTTCTTTTTTTTTTTCTTTTTTTTTTTTTTTTTTTTTTTTTTTTTTTTTTTTTTTTTTTTTTTTTTTTTTTTTTTTTTTTTTTTTTTTTTTTTTTTTTTTTTTTTTTTTTTTTTTTTTTTTTTTTTTTTTTTTTTTTTTTGAGCTGAGGTGCCAGCCGAGCCAGGCTGTGCCTCTGTTTTCTGCCAAAAGGAAAAAAAAAAAAAGGGAGAGAGAAAAATACCATGAACACTAAAATAAGAATTTTTTTTCAGTGTTTCTGGTACAAGCACTGTACATTTCTACTGAGTTTTCTATAAGAATCTGTTTTTATCATCCTTAACAATAGAAAAACCACAAGAAAACTTGTGGTCTATTAGCAAAAAACAGAGGCCCTGGCAAGCTACAGAGCAGCACAATCCTACAGTTGGGAAGCTGGGCAGCAACCCAAGTTTGTCCACGCCTAAGAACAACACTGTCTGCTAAAATTACAGTTTTCCCTTTTCACAAACCTCAAAGTTGTGAAACTTTACTAACTTTAAGAAAAGAACAGTTGGCCATACAAAAGATACACTTCCAAATCCATCGAACAACTTACTTATACTTGCAAATGAACCACTTGGAGTGAGTCTTAAAATGTATTTGTTCCAATTATTCTGCTAAGGTAGCAAGCAGAAAGTAATCATTTTCTATGTATACTGTGAATAAGAGACTCCAAATGTTGGTTCCAAAGAAAGCATTTGACCAATAGTTGGTAAGTGGGAGTGTAAGAAATAGTGCTGTAGAAATGATAGCCACACTTTCAAAAGCCAAGTGTGTTTTTGCAGTCTCTTTATGCTCAGTATGATATAATAAAATCAAATTAGAAAAGAGTCTTTTTAAAACTCTGTTACTCCCTGTTTCCACTGTTTTTATAGAGATAAGTATTAGTAATTAAACATGATCATGTAACTCATCATCAGATCAGATATGTTAATGGAAGGAAGATATAGGTCAATATAGGTTGGTATTCCATCAATAAATTGAGTTACATTGCAGAAAGTTTTTTACCAAACCTGAGGCAGTTATTAAATATCTGTATCAGTCAAGGTCCAGTCAGGTGACTGACATCATGCCAGTTATTTGAATAGGGAAAATTTAATATGAAGGATTGTTTACTGGTAGAAAGTAGTTAACTACTGAGGGAGGGGAAGAGGGACACTAGGAGGTTCAAAAGTAGCATA